>RJWM01003819.1:0-101125 GCA_004363535.1 Dasyprocta punctata
AAGAATTATATTGAACAGGAGTGATGATAGTGGACACCCTTCTCTTGTTTCTGATTTTAGAGGGAAAGCTTTCAGTTTCTCTCCATTTAATATGATGTTGGTCATTGGTTTGTCATAGATGGCTTTTATCAGATTGAGATAAAAGTTTTCTATACCAAATTTCTTCAGGGTTTTTTGGACTTTGTCAAATGTGTTTTCTGCCTCTATTGATACGATCATGTGAACCCATCTCTGAATCCCTGAAATGAATCATACTGGGTCATGATGTATGATCTTTTTGGTGATGTGCTGTATTCTGTCTGCCAATATCTTATTGAGGATGTTGGGTTGTGTGTGTGTGTGTTTTGTTTTGTTTTGTTTTGTTTTGTTTTGTTTTTGAGAGAGAGGATCTCGCTATGCAGTTCGGGCTTACCTTGAGCTCACTTTATAACCCAGGCTAGTCTCAAACTCACAATGATCCTCCTGCCTCAGTCTCCTGAGTGCTGGGATTACAGGCATGCACCACTACACCCAGCTCTTACTACAGATTTTTATCTCTATGTTCATTAAAGAGATTGGCACATAATTCTCTTTTTTAGTTGGTTCCTTTTCTGGTTTTGGAATCAGGGTAACGCTTGATTCCAGGAATGACTTGAGAGTACTGCTTCCCTTTTGATTTCATTGAAGAGTTTGAGGAGTATTGGTATTAGATCTTCTTTAATGTTCTTGTAGAATTTGGCAGTGAATCCACTAAGACCTGAACCTGTCTTAGTTGGCAGTTTGTTAATTACTTCTTCAACTGGGTGTGGTGGTGCCTGTACAGAGCGCCTGTAATCCGGGGTACTCTGCAGGTGGAGGCAAGAGGAGTGCTGAGTTTGAGGCCAGCCTAGGCTACATGGTGAGTTCAAGGTGAGCCTGAACTGCATAGTGAGACCCTGTCTCAAAAAAACAAAACTGCTACTTAATTACTTCTTCAATTTCATTGCCTTGTATTATTCAGGATTTCTATACCTTCTTGGTTCAGCTTTGGTTGTCCATATGTATCTAGGAATCTATCCATTTCTTCTGAATTTTCCATTTTACTAGAGTACAGATTCTCAAAGTAGTTACCAATGATCTTCTGACTTTCAGCAAAATCCATTGTGATTTCATTTCTAATTACATAAATTTGGATTCTTTGGTTTTTGTTTTTTTTGTGTGTGTGTGGCACCAAGGTTCAAACTCATAACTTCGTGCCTGCCAGGCAGTCGCTTAAGCCACTGAGCCAAACCCCTGGCCCTATTTTTTTCAAGGCAGGGTCACACTATGTAGCTTAGGCTGGCCTTGCGCTCATGTTGTAGCCCAAGCAGGCCTCGAATTCACAACACTCCTCCTACCTTAGCCTCTCGAGTGCTGGGATTAAAGGCGTGCACCACCACATCCCGCTGGATTCTTTGGTTTTGATGGGGTGTTTTTTGTTTATTTGTTTTGGGTTTTTGTTTTGTTTTGTTTTTGGTCTTTTGGAGACAGGGTGTTGCTATGCAGTTCAGGCTGGCCTTGAACTCACTTTGTAGCCCAGGCTGGTCTCAAATTTGCAAGGATCTTCCTGCCTCAGCCTCCCAAGTGCTAGGAGTGCAAGCGTACACCACCACACCCAGTTAGAGTTGTTTTTGTTTGTTTGTTTTTATCTTTGTTTTTGTTTTGAGACAAAGTTTTTATCAGGTAGCTCCTTCTAAAAGTGACTTGCCAAATGAATCTTACTGAGTTTTGGATTGCGCAATTCTGGAGTTGGATTCCAGGTTCTAGTCTTGAACAAAGAACTGAGTAAAAGAGCAAAATGCATTGAGAAAGTTTAATTGAAAAAATTAAAAGCACTTGGCAAGGTGGTGCATGCCTGTAATCCAGCACTCAGGAGACTGAGGCAGGAGGATCACTGCAAATTGAAGGCCAGCCTGGGCTACATAGTGAGTGCAAGGCCAGTCTGAACTACATAGTGAGATTCTGTCTTGAAAGAAAGAAAGAAAGAAAGAAAGAAAGAAAGAAAGAAAGAAAGAAAGAAAGAAAGAAAGAAAGAGGGAGTACCTGAGCAAGTGTGGGCCAAATAAAGAGGAAAAAACAAGATAAAAGTACACTGTTGAGGACCAGGGATTAAGCTCCGTGGCGTAAGTGCCTGCCTGGCAGGCACAAAGCTGTGAGTTCGATCCCAGGTACCAAAAAAAGAAAGTACTGTGGAGAAAACAGGTCAGGCTATCATGAGGAAAGCCACAATAGCAAGCTCTTGGTGTCTGTGTCCTGTAATGTCCGAATCTTGAGGAAATCCTTGAGAACTTCTACACCCAGGTCCTGAGAGTGCTGAGATCCCACACTTTAGGCTGATGTCAGGTGTAGGCCATCCTATTGAAAACCTGCTCAAATTCTCATGAGAAGCCCACATGCTGGGATTTGGGCACTGTTCTGAGCATGTGTCCCAGGATCTTGTAATTAATCGGTCACATCTACTTCCCCAGTCAGCTTTGCCGTACCCTAATATCCTGTTAGGGTCTCATTATGCAGCCCAGACTGGCCTCGAGCTTGCAGTGATCATCCTGCCTCAGCCTCAAGAGGGCCAGGATTATAGGCATACATCACCATGCCTGGCTTGGATTTGGGTCTTTTCTCTCCTTATTTTGATAATATTGACTACGGATTTGTTTATTTTGTTTTTTCTTTCAATGAACAAACTCATCTAATCATTAATTCTTTGTATTTTTGGTTTTTTAGTCTCAATTTCATTAATTTGTGCTGTGATCTTTATAATTTCCTTCCTAATTCATCATTAGGTTATTTGTTTAAGCTTGCTCTGTTTTTCTGATGCATTCACCACTACAAACTTCCATGTTAAGACTGCTTTCATTTTGTCCCGTAGGTGCCAGTGTGTCATATTGGTATTACTGTTTGATCATAGGAACTGTATAATTTCTTAATTTCAGCTGTGATCCATTGATTATTCAAGAGCATATTGTTAGCCAAATGTAGTAGTGCATTCCAGCACTTGAGAAACTGAGGCAGGAGGATCACTGTGAGTTTGAGGCCAGCCTGGGCTACATAATGAGTTTGAGGTCAGTATATATACCAAGACCCTATTCCCCAGCATAAAAAAAGACAGAGTGTATTGTTTAATTTCCATATGTTTGCAGTTTCTATGGTGTTTTTTGCCATCGATTTCTAGTTTCATTGCACTATGATCTGATAATATGCATGGGATAATTTTAATGCTTTTGCATTTACTTAACTACACTTTGTGGTTTAGCATGTAATCTATTTTGGAGAAAGTCCCATGTGCTGCTGTAAGGTATGTATATTCTGTTGTCGTTGAATGGTACATGCTGTAAATATCTAGTGAGTCCATTCATGTGAGGTTTTGGCTCAGTTCTGATATTTCTTTTCTTTTTTTGGTACTGGAAATCAAACTCAGGACCTTGCACTAGCCTGGCAGGTGCTGTGCCGCTGAACTATATCCCTGACCCTCTAATATTTCTTTGTCTATTTGATCTGTCTATGTATGACAATGGGATACTGATGTCCTCCATTATAATTATATTGGTGTTTATCTGATTTCTCATGCCCATACATTTTTGTTTTTTGAAGTTAGGTGCACCGGTATTTGGTGCATATCTTTATAATTGTTATCTCTTCCTGTTGAATTGTTCCCTTAACCAATATGTAGTGACCTTTTTCTCATTTGATCAGGTTCGGCTTAAAATCCACTTTGACTGAAATTAAGATAGCTGCAACTGCTTTTTTTCTGGGTTCTTGTTGCATGAAATATTATTTTCCATCTTTTGATTTTTTTTTGAGACACTTCTCTCCAAGCCCTCCTGGTCTTTAAGGTTTGTGTTGAGAAGTCTGCTGCAATTCTAATAGGTTTAACTTTATATGTGATTTGTTGCCTTTCTCTAACAGTTTTTAAGGTTTTGTTCCTGTGATGAACTTCTCATACCTTGAGTATAATATAGATTAAAGAAGTTCTCTTTCTCATACCTTGAGTATAATATAGATTAAAGAAGTTCTCTTTTGGTCATGACTATTTGGCATTCTGTATGCCTCATTTTTCTATTTATTTCTTTCCTTATATTTGGGGAGTTTTCTCCCACTATTTCTGTGATCAGATATTTTGCCATTTGTGTAGTTTTCTGATTTTCTACTAATCCAGTTACTTAAATTAGTCTTCTTTGCATTATCTTGCAGCTGTTGGACCCACCTTTCATGTTCTCTTGTTGCTTTTAAGATCTCTCTGAATAATTGGTCTTTGAAGGCATCCTTGTCTTCTAGTTCTAAGATTCTGTCCCCTACACTGGTCACTTCTGCTACCTGTATTTTCAATATAATTTTTTTTTGTTTGTTTTTTGAGGCAAGGTATTGCCATGTAGTTCAGATCAGTCTTGAATTTACTATGTAGCACAGGCTAGCCTCAAACTCAGAGCGATGCTGCTGCCTCAGCCTCCCAAGTGCTAAGATTAAGGGCTGGGGATTTATCTCAGTGGCAAAGTGCCTGCCTGGCAAGCACAAAATCCTGAGTTCAATTCTTGGTACCCAAGGAAAAACATTATCAAGTGCTGAGATTAAAGTTGTATGCCACCATGCCCAGCTATCTCCTGGATTTCTGATTGAAACATTTTCACGGACTCTAATTCTTTGCAAAACTGGTCATTCAGATTTTGTAACATTTTGTTTAGCTCAGTTAGCTTTCTATTAGTGTCTGCTGAAAGCTCTTGAATTATTTGGGTTATTACTTCCACTCTCTGTTTAGTTATATCTTCTTTGATACCACTGATTACTTCTTTGATCAGTCTTCTAACCACCTCTGTTATCTTTTTGAGTAATTTGGATGTGTGGCTTAAGCTATTTTCCCCTTTGAAGCCCCCTGATGGGCCTTGGGGAGATGGAAGTTTTGGAAGACATCTTGTTGGCTTTTCCTTCCTTCCTTTCTTTCTTTCTTTCTTTCTTTCTTTCTTTCTTTTCTTTCTTTCTTTCCTTCACAGGGTCTCACTATGTAATTCAGGCTGGTCTTGAACTCACTGTGTAGCCCAGGCAGGCCTCAAGCTTCTGGTGATCCTTCTGACTCAACCTCTGAGTGTTGGGATTGTAAACATGCACCACAACATCTGGCTCTGTTGTTTTTTGTTTGTTTTGTTTTGTGTTGAAGTTTGTGGATGCTTATAGTGTAAAGACTTTGTTGCTAGGATAGAGATCTTTTTATTAGTTGCTTTTCAGTGGCTGTTGTAGTCAGAAGTTGCAAGGAGAACAATTATATACAGGACACAGAATTTATAATAGTATTTTATGATGGTCACTCAGAGTTAAATACAAGAAAGTTCAGGAAATCTGTCCACAACACTAAAGAATATTCAGCCAAGGGCCTGGATCCCACAGCAAAGTCCTGCATGAGTTCAGCTGAAGACTTGCAGCCCATGACAGTGCCTCCCATGAGTCCAACTGGCAATGCAAAACTCACGACAAGGACTCCTGACAGTCTGTTTTATGGATCTACACTGGGAAGGCCCAAAGGTCAGCGATGGAAGCTAGAAAGTCTATGCCAGAGGAGTGAAGGATCTGTGCCAGTAGGTTGAGGGTTCTATACTGAAGCCAAAAAGCAACACTCAAAATAAGGACCAGGGCTGCCCTAAAACGTACCACAGCCATCCTCAGCAACAATGAGGTGCTGAGCTCCTCCAATGATGAGAACAGTCGAGTACATGCCAGGAAGCCAGCGTGACAAGCTTCTCCTAGAGGTTAAACAGCACATATCTTCCCCTCTGGAGCCAGGAAGTAATGCTCAATGTAAGGACCAGAGCTCCCCCAAAGTTAACCACAGCCACTCTCAGCGACAAGGTCTCAAGCTCCTCTGATAATGGCCAAATGCAAACTTTGAGAAACTGGTGCAGAAGACAGGAGGAAAAGAAAGAATGAAAAAATAAAAGGAAGAACATAACAGAACAACAACCACAAAGAAGCTAGAAACCACATTCACACTCATATAAAAATAATATCAAACAATGAAGGAGAGAGAGAGAGAGAGAGTCCATTTCCAGGTTTATCTCTGGTGTCACTGGTAGATGACGTGTAGAGACAGAGTCCAGATCTGTGTTGATTTAGACGAGCAAGCTAGCAGTAGTTTTATGGCAGGGTAGTGGATAATCTCAGTGAACCTGCACCTTTATTTCCCCTGAAGTCCAGCCTAGTTTCTGGCTGTGAGGCTGAGACCAGACCCATTCAGCCTGCAGCAATCAGCATACCTTCTGTGGGCTTCAACTCAGCTGGGAGCCACTAGGTGGACCCAGCAGTCGTTCTGAGTTCTGATCTCAGTAGATTTCTCTCCAAGACAGGTCTTAGCTGATTGCTGTCTCCTGCAGGACAACTAAGCATTCACCTCACTTAGTGCAGTCCTTCAAGTCCACTGGTCCCCTCCACTGCTGCATCTCTCTGTGAGGCCTCCAGAGCCACTGGCAGTCACTGTGTGTCCACAGGTTTGAATCACAGTGAGTCCCATCTCAGGGAGAAGGCACTGCCAGGTACCTGCTCCTTCTTCATTGAAGTTTCTCTCTTCACTCTCTCCGTGGGCTTCAATTCTTGTGTCAGATCCTTCCTGGGTCCAGGGGACCCACTTCCCTCCTTCTTGTCTTCCTTGCATTGCCATATTTCAGCGTGTGGATGCAACTCTTAGAGAGGCTGTTTCTCTGCTGCTTACTGCTCCACCATCTTCCCAGAAATCAAGACTGGAGTCATTAAATCTGAAGAAACAAAAAAATGCACACATTTGAGTTTTTATTTTGTTTTAGACACCTGGACAAGACATCTACATGCTAGAACCTTGAAACAATCACTAAACATATGAAAAGCTACTTACTTACATTTATAAAGGCAAAGAAAAAAGTTGTGGTTGTCTAATAGAGAATACAAATTCCCAAATAAGTTATCTTACAAAAATATCAAACTTCCTTTCTCACTTTTCTACTACTGGTAAATGTGAAAAGATTTCCATTTAAAAAACTCTGAAGGGCCTGGCAAGCTCAAAATAGTGAGTTCAATACCCAGTACCTAAAAAATAAATAAATAAATAAAAACCTCTGTAGGCTCAGCCAGGTGTGGTGGCGCATGCCTTTAATCCCAGCACTCAGGAGGCTGATGTAGGCGGAGCATTGTGAGTTGGAGGCTGGCTTGGGCTACAACGTGAGCGCAAGGCCAGCCTGAACTACATAGTGCGACCCTGTCTCAAAAAACTAGGGCCAGGAATTTGGCTCAGTGGCTTATGTGCCTGCCTGATAGGCATGAGGTTGTGAGTTTGATCCCTGGTGCCACAAAAAAAAAAAAAAAAAAAAACCAACTCTGTAGGCTAATATAGTAAATTAAGGCTATTATTTGTACATATTAAGTAAGTCCTATAAATGAATATTTTTCAATCAAACTTTATTGGTATGTTTTAGATATACATAATGATTGCATTCATTGTAGAGGAATTTGGACCTGTACATGATATAACTTAATCCTGTTTTCCCTCCTATTTCCCTCCCCTCCCTTCAGCCCCTCCTCCCCCCCCCATTTACTAAACTTCGTTTCCATGTTTTCCTTCTTTTCTCATTTTTTTATTTTTCTCTTCTTTTCCCCTCCTGTCTTCCTTGTTCCCCTCCCCAGTTTATTTATTTATTTATTTTTATTTTATTTATTTTTTATTTTTATTTATTTATTTTTTTTTTTTTGCAGCACCAGGGATCCAGCTCACAGCCTCATTCCTGCCAGATGGGCGCTTAAGCCACTGAACCAAACTGCCGGCCCTAGTTTTTTAAGGCAGGGTTGCACTATGTAGCTCAGGCCGGCCTTGAGCTCACATTGTAGCCCAGGCCGGCCTCAAACTCATAACGCTCCTCCTACCTCAGCCTCCTGAGTGCTGGGATTAAAGGCCTGTGCCACCACGCCCAGCTTCCCCTCCCCAATTTAAACATTTACTTCCTATTTCACAATACTTATACATTTTGGTCCTTATTTACACTTTCTGTTTCTCACACCAGAGAAACTATGCAATATTGAAACATATGTGTCTAATGTATTTCATTTAAGAGTATGAACCCGAGCTAGGCATGGTGGCAAATGCCTGTAATCCCAGTCCTTGGGAGGCTGAAGCAGGAGAATCACTGTGAGTTTGAGCAGCCTGAATGGCAGAGTGAGACCCTGTCTCAAAAAAAAAAGAGTATATAGCTGGGCGTGCTGGCGCACATCTTTAATCCCAGCACTCGAGAGGCTGAGGTAGGAGGAGCGTTATGAGTTCGAGACCAGCTTGGGCTACAACGTGAGCGTAAGGCCGGCCTGAACTACATAGTGTGACCCTGCCTCAAAAACTAGGGCCGGGAGTTTGGCTCCGTGGCTTAAGTGCTTGCCCTGGCAAGTGCAAGGCTGTGAGTGCAATCCCCGGTGCCAAAAGAAAAAAAAAAAAAAAGTATGAACTCAAGTTGTACCCATTTACTTAGAAATGTCTTGAGCTTCTTTTCTTCTTTTTCTTCTTCCTCTTCTTCTTCTCTTTCTTTTTCTTCTACTTTTTCTTCTTTTTATTGTTTTCTTTTTGAGGCAGTGTCTCGCTCTGTAGTTCAGGTTGGCCTTGAGCTCACTTTGTAGCCCAGGCTGGTCTCAAACTTGCAACAATCCTCCTGCCTCAGCCTCCCAAGTGCTGGGATTACATGCATGTGGCACCATGCCCAGCTTTGAGCATATTCTTCTTTGTGGCAGAGTAGTACTGCATTGTATTAGAAAAATGACATCTTCTTTATCCATTCACTAGTTGATGGGCATTTGGGTTGTTTCCAATATTTGGCTATTACAAGCTGTGTGGCTATAAACATGGGTATGTATATATTACTGTGGCATGATGCTTTTAATTCTTTTGGGAAAATATCCAGAAGGGGAATGACTGGGTCAAATGGAACCTCTAGTCCTAGGTTTTTGAGGAATCTCCACCCTGATTTCCACAGTAGTTGCACCCGTCTACACTCCCAAGAGTGGAGAAAGGTTCCTTTTTCCCCACTGCTCTGCCAGCATTTGTTATTGGCTGCTTTCTTGATAATAGCCACTCTTTCTGGGTTGAAATGGAATCTCAGCATTTTCTAATTTGCATATCTCAAATGACCAGTGGTGTTAAACATTTTTCTTATATTGCTGCTTGTACTTCATCTGAGAAATGTGTAATCATCTCAGAAGCTCAGTTTTGGATTGATTCTTCAAATTTGAGGAGTCTGACTTTTTTTTTTTTTTTTTTTTGCGGCACCGGAGATTGAACTCACAACCTCGCGCCTGCCAGGGCAGGCACTTAAGGTACTGAGCCAAACTCCTGGCCCTGGTTTTTTTTTGGCAGGGTCGCACTATGTAGCTCAGGCCGGCCTTACGCTCGCGTTGTACCCCAAGCCGGCCTGGAACTCACAACGCTCCGCCTACCTCAGCCTCCCGAGTGCTGGGATTAAAGGCGTGCGCCACCACGCCCGGCTCTGACTTTTTGAGTTCTTTATACATTCTAGATAGTAATCCTTTGTCTGAGGAACAGCTGGCAAACATTTTTTCCCACATTATGAGTTGTCTCTTCACTCTGTTGGTGGTTTCTCTTGCTGTGCAAAGTTTTCTAATAAGATGAGATCCAAGTTATTGATTCTTTGTGATAGTTCCTGTGCAATTGGGGTTTTGTTCATGAAGTCTTTGCTTGCACCAACGTCTTCAAGAGTTTTACCTATTCTGGGTCAGGGGTATAACTCAAGAGCACAAGCACCTGCCTGGTAAGTGCAAGGTCCTGAGTTCAATTTCTAGTCCCAAAAGAGAGAGAGAGAGATGGAGGGAGAAAGAGAAGAGTTTTGCCTATTCTATCTTCCAGCAAATTCCGTGTTTCTGTTTTAATATTTGGATCTTTGATCCATTTTGATTTTAGTGCACAGTGACTAAAAGACTAAAAGACATGAGCCTAATTTTAAATTTCAGCATGTGCAAAGCCTGTTTTTCCAGCACCATTTATTAAAGAGACTATCTTTCTTCCAGTGAATATGTTTGGCACCTTTGTTAAAGATAAGGTGGCTACATATGTCTAGAGTTGTTTCTGTGTCTTCTAATCTGTTCCATTGATCCTTGGGTCTGTTTTTTGCCAGTATGATGCTGGTTTTGTTTTTTTTTTGTTTTTTTTGTTTTTTTTTTTTTTTTTTTTTTTTTTTTTTTTTTTTTTTTTTTTTTTTTTTTTTTTTGCGGCACCGGGGATTGAACTCACAACCTCACACCTGCCAGGGCAGGTGCTTAAGTCACTGAGCCAAACTCCCGGCCCTAGTTTTTTGAGGCAGGGTCGCATTATGTAGCTCAGGCTGGCTTTGCGCTCGCGTTGTAGCACAAGCCGGCCTCAAACTCACAACGCTCTGCCTACCTCAGCCTCCTGAGTGCTGGGATTAAAGGTGTGCGCCACTGATGCTGTTTTTTTCACAGCAGCTTTGTAGTATAATTTCAAGTCAGATTGTGATGCCCCCTGCCTTGCCTTTGTTGGCCAGAATTGCCTTTGCTATTCTACGTTTCTTCTGGTTCCAAATGAGTTTTAGGATTATTTTCTCTAGTTTTGTGGGATATGCTATAGGAATTTTGATTGGAATTGCATTAAGTCTGTATAACAATTTAGAAGTATGGCCATCAAATGAGTATTTCACACAAATTTAAGTTTTAAAAACTTGCTGGGTATTATGGTTTGTGTCTTGGTGTTCCCCCAAAATCTCTTGCAGTCATGGAGGCAGCTGAATCTAACATTTGTGATTGGTTCATTGTCTAGTGCTGGGATTGGCTGTGTGAGTGCTGCACCCACCCAGGGGTGGGTAGCTGGCATACAATATAAGGGAGGAAAGGAGCCTTGCTTTTTGGCCTCTTTTGCCCTTTTACTCTTGTCCCTTGTGGCTGCCATGAACTGCTGCCCCTTAGCCACACCACCCTGCCTTGGAGCCAGCTGAGTATGAACTGAAACCTCCAAAAAACTGTAAGCTAGATAAACCTTTCCTTGCTTCACTTTGGGTATCAGGTATTTTGTCTCAATGAGAGAAAAGTAACCAAGACCCTGGGAATATAGCTCAGTGGTAGAGTTCTTGCCTTGCATTCACAAAACCCTGAATTCAATCCCCAGCACCACACACACACACACACACACACACACACACATGCACAATGGTCAAGTTTTATCCTGTATTTCTTCAGTTCACTGAAAGACCATTTATCAAATGACATTAAATTGGACTACAGCTCCTACCACAAATAATAGCACACATACCATGGAGACCACACATGCCCAATGGCTAACACTGCTGTGCCCTAAAAAGTTTTACCCTGCACAAACCCTCAAGCCTATCTTGAATCAAACTGCAAGGAAAAAGCAAAAGACAATGCCTGTCTGCTATAGACACTGTTCAAGCATTGTGAAAAAATGCAGAAATGATAAAGCATTTCAGACATAAAGATTACAGAACATGGGATAAAACTGAACACTCATCCAAAAAACCTGAGTGCAGAGTGTATAATCAGTGTACTTGTGGAAGACACTCAAGTGAACACATGGGACAGAACTCTGGTTTCTGTTGGGTCTATTCTTGTTGTTTTATGTGGACTAATCCTGATGGAGATTTAATAAAATAATGGATACATTAAATTCTACTATCCTAATAACCAAGTGTAAGAAGAACTGCCATAGAAAGGTATAGGACTTTTTGTATCTTCCTGCACTTTTAAAGTTAATTTGATTTTCACTGTAGTATGATATTTTAATTAATAATATGCTAAAAACAGAATTATGGTTTTGGTCACTGTTCAATTCTCTTATTACAAAGTATATTACAAAGTAATAAACATCTTCCATTCCTAAAAGTAACATCCAGTAAACATCTTCCATTCCTAAAAACCAAAGAGATGAATTTTTTCTTTAATCAGTTACAGATACAGTGAGCTGAGGACATCAATGGTAACCTTGTAAACTGAAGCCAAACACCTGAAACTCTAAAACACTAACATTTAGCTGGGTGTGGTGGTGCAAGCCTGTAATCCCAGTACTCTGAAGGCTGAGGCAGGATTGTTGTGAGTTTAAAACCAGCCTGGGCTACACAGTGAGCTCAAGGCCAGCCTAAACTGCATAATGAGAACCTGTCTCAAAAAGATAAAAAATAAAAAAATACAACAAAACAACAATAAAGACAACAAAACAGTCATGAGTCAGAATTCTGAGTTCCAGTTCTGACTTACTGCAAATGAGTGGTTGCTGGAAGGTACTTTTAACTATTTCAACTTTTGTTTTCCTTATTTTACTAGATTTTACATATGAAATAGTAGACCATGCCCCTTGGAATTCATATTATCCAAAGAGGGGAGGGATATGTGAAGCATAGACACAAGAAGTGAACTATAAAGAAGTTTTTGTTGTTTTGTTGTTTGTTTGTGTGGTACTGAGGATTGAACTCAGGGCCTTGGCACTGAGCTACATCCCTGGCCCTTACTGAATTGCCCAGGCTGGGCTGGAACTTGTGTTCCTCCTGCCTCAGCTTCCCAGAGTGCTGGGGTTATAGGTGTGTGCCACTGTACCTGGCTTCATGACTATTATTATTCTGTCCACAATGACATGCTACCATTCACGATTTCCAACATTCTCCCTTGCGATTTTCCGTGGGAATTACTAAATGTCTCAATAAAAATTCATCTACTATTTCCTAAGCATCAGGTTCTGGTTTCATCATGGGCCATACTGCAATAGCATAAACAGCCCATCTCCTTACAGAGCTCACAGAAAGGGGAATGCTATTTACAACACAGTGTTGCTTTATCCTCTGTTCTGCATCTTGTGTCCTTCATGGAATCCAGTTATATAATTTTATCTGCTATTTTTCTCTCTTCTCCTTGAGTTCAAAAGCCCTCTTGATGAGAACAGTGAATCTCCTGCCAAATACATTCTTCTCATTCTTTAGAAATTCAGAGGGTACAAATGACTTCCCAACCAGAAGGAATAGGTGAAGGGCAGTGTCAGAAACAAGTAGGGTCTACCTAGGACACTAAAGAACCAAGCTGATGGCAGCGGACAGGGGAAGAGAATTTTGGAAAGGCAGCGTGACACCAGATCTAGACCACAGATTGCTCAAAAGCCAGGCCAAAATATGCACTCTGGTCACCAGGCAGTGAGAACCAATTGCAATTTATTGACTCTGACTGATAAGATTAAAAAAAAAAAGTTATTCCAAGATTGAGCAGGCAATGATGCTTTGGAAGGGCTGAAATGAAAAGATTTGAAGGTCAGAAGGCTTCCAAGGCTCAACAAAAGCCCACTGAGACTTCGTGTTCAACCCACTGGAAGTGAAGGCCGGTTCCAGCCTTTGAGCTGCTCGCAATCAGCAAATCTAATGTACAACAGAAATGTCGTATAGCAGATATGGTAAAGCAGGCATCCAGCAAGCACAAACCTGGGAGAAGTAGGAAGAAGGGAGTGTCCAATTTAGTATGAAGAGGAAGGCAGAAAAAGGCCAGGGAAAGCCAGGTGTGGTGCCACAGGCCTATAATCCCAGCACACTGGGAGGCTGAAACAAGAGGATTGTAAATTTGAGCCCAGCCTTGGCAATTTAGCAACCAAGTAAGACCCTGTGTCCAAATAAAAAAATAAAAAGGGCTAGGAATGTAGCTCAGTGCAAAAGCCCTGGATTCAATCCTCAGTACCAAAAATTAATCAAAAAAGGCAAGAAGAGTGCCTCTAGTGAATCTAGCTGCTAAACACTGGCTCAAGCCCCACCTGCTGAAGTAGCTAGGAGAAAAGGGAACGAGAATTCTAAAAGGGAATGGATTGGAACAGCCTATTAGTTACAAACCAAATGGTTCATGAGGGAACAAAAGGAATGTTGTCTTTTTTTTTTTAATTTTAAAGATAGTAAAACCCAATAAAACATAACAGAACAAAGTCAATCAAAACAAAGCAGTAGAACTTGTACAGAACTTCAAAGAAAGATACTACGAAAATGATAGCTACTATAATATATCTTGTTATTTTCAGAATAGTTGACCATTCCAACAGGTATAGTAAAATTAAACCAAAAACAAAACAATAAAACCAATAAAAACAGAATATAAAATAAAGCAAAAAAATTAATCGGAATAAAGCAAAACAAGAGAACAATATCCAGCCTCAAAGACAATACAGAAGAGAATCCCCCATATTTGCTACATTACTTACTGTCATCTTCCAAAGAGATGCTCAGGCTGCTGACCCCAGGCCTGCAACAATACTAGCATTTAGTTGCCATATGTACCTTAGTTGCTATCAATTTAGCCAGACCTCCAAACCAGCAGGTTGCTTACGGGGGGTTGTCCTTGATTCTTAGCCTGTGTGCCGGTAGGCATACGGGAGGCACATGTTTCTCTTCCTGGAGTCCGTGCTGGTCGCACAGTCTCCCGGAAGGCAGACTAGTTGTCTTCTGGTTGGAGACGCTCTGACCCAGCGGGGCAGGTTCTCGAGAGGTCCGTCTCTTTTTCAAGGAATATTGTCTTAACAATGATCACACCAGAGGGCATAGTTATGCCAGATCAGTGTGCTTCTAGGATTCTCTGTAACCTCCAGCTATAAAGCAAAACTACATCAGCATGTAGAAAGCTAATCTAGCGACGGAAGAAAATCCTGGGTATTTTAATGGTTCAGCTCTTGTTTCAATAAGTGGTTATGAGTGAGCATGCTCAAAGCTCAGTGGCCTCAACACTTAGGCGCAGTGGCGCACACCTGTAATCCCGGCACTCTCGAGGCTGAGACAGGAGGCTAGTGAGTTTGGAGCCAGCCTGGGTTATGTACTTGGTTCAAGAGCAGCCTGAACAATGTAGTGAGACCCTGTCTAAAAAAATAAATAAAAAGAAACTCCATAAACTATGATAAAGATGGAAGAAGGGAGGAAAAAAAAAAGACTAGAGGCCAGATATGGTGGCATATAAATGTAATCCCACCACTTGGGAGGAAGAAGCAGGTGGGTTACCAGGAGTTCCAGGCGAGCCTGAACTACAGAGATCCCGTCTCAGTTTTATTTTGTTGTTGTTGTTTTGTTTTTAAAATAAAGAAAACAAAAGAAAAGAAAAGAAAAGAAAAGAAGGAAGGGAGGAAGGAAGGGAGAGGGAAAGGGAGGGAGGAAGGGAGAGAGAGAGAGAAAGGAAAGGAAAGGAAAGGAAAGGAAAGGAAAGGAAAGGAAAGGAAGGAAGGGAGAAAGAAAGAAAGGAAAGAAAGAAAACTAGGATAGTTCAGACTCAAAGAGGGGAATTAGGCCCCAGGAAAAAAATTTCCCCAACCTGTCTGACCACCAGGGATCTGGTTATTCGGGAAAAGAATAAGTGATATCTACTAGACTCTGGGTTACTTTCACATACAAAATTTCCACTTTATCTCTGGACTCGAACATGTCCAGCTAAACTCAGATTAGCCCAGGGAGAAAGTGGGATAGCTCTGTAACACTCAAGCACTGGATGAATGGAAGATTTGAGTGTGGACTGTGAGATAAAAAAGGGAGGAGAGCTGGCTACAGTCCAGAAGGCAGTCAGGAAGAGAAGAGGGAGGTGAGGAAAGGGCAAGGAATGCAAGAAATGTCTGAAAGGATTTCTTCAGCCTTGAAAAGTCAGAAAATGGGTCCTATCTCTAGCTGACCTTCTCTTCCACAGATAAGGAATTAAATTGCCAAGTCAAACTTGAGAAGTAAAAACTCTGCCATTAAAAAATTAAAAGGCCTCAGCTGGGCACGGTGGTGAATGCCTGTAAACCCAGCATGCAAGACCCCAAAAGTTCAAGGCTAACCTAGGCTGTTATACAGTGAATTCAAGACCAGCCTGAACTACACAGTGGGACCTTGTCTCAAAAAAATAAAATAAAAATTGAGTGCAGGTATGGCACACACCTGTAATCCCAGCACTTAGAAGGCTGAGGCAGAAGGAGCACGGAGTTCAAAGTCACCTTGGGCTACACAGGAGTTCAAACCCGGTGTAAGTCGGGCATGGTGGTGCACCCCTTTAATCCTAGCACTTGGGAGGCTAGGTAGGCGGAGCATTGTGAGTTCAAGGCCGACTTGGGCTACAACGTGAGCACAAGGCCAGTCTGAACTACATAGTGCAACCCTGTCTCAAAAAACTAGGGTCGGAGTTTGGCTCAGTGGCTTAAGCACCTGCCTGGCAGGCATGAGGTTGAGTTTGATCCCTGGTGCCACAAAACAAAAACAAAAACCAAAACAAAAAAACAACCCAGTGTAAACTGTACAGTGAGAACCTGTCTCAAAAACAAAATAATGAAGACTTCAAAGGACATGTATCAGACTACACATCATACTAAAAGGAAGATATATACTATTACATAGTTATCAAATTTAGTTTCAGTAACCATTCACTGTTTTTCTTCTTCCTTCTCTTTTTCCTCCTCCTCTTCCTCCTCCTCTTCTTCTTCTATGCTGGGGAGCAAATCTAAGGCCTGGTGTATGCAAGACCCTGTTTTGTCTTGGTACAGTAGGGGCTCCTCATACCCATAATCCATCAGAACGGGGGTAATCATCAGTTCCCTCACCCAAAGACCTGCGATTTGCCTTTTCCTTTCTTCAACCCAGTGTCAGAGTCTGAGGAATGTGAGGTTGGGGCTGAGGAGCTATGGGTCCAGACCAGCAGCAGCAAACTTTTGCTGTGTTGTGAGTTATTTTTCCTAAACTAAAACCTCAAGATTCAGGTTTAATTGTAGTATTGGCATTTAGCAATAAACAAGAGGGTTTTGGGTTACAGCTTGGGCCATTGTCTCCAAAAGTTTCACCATCACTGGTCTAGAAGGATAGTCCGCAAACATTTTCTCTAAAGGTTCAGACAATAATCATTTTAGGCCTTAGAGGACATATAGTCTGTGGCACAGCTACTCTGCCATTTTGCTTGAAAGCAGCAGTAGACAATATATAAATGGAGCAGCCAGGCTTTTTGGTACACTCATGTAATCCCAGTGCTTGTCAGGCTGAGGCAGGAGGATCACTGTGAGTTCAAGGCCAGCCTGGATTACATAGAAAAACCCTATCTCAAAAATAAATAAATAAAACAAAGCAATGGTCACAGCAGTAGACATTTAGGGTCAGTTTTCTGGCCTCTAGTCTAGAGAAGTGGTACTTGTTTCTGGCTGCACAATTACAATCACCAGAGGGCCCTGTAAAGCCACAGATGCCCAGGCCCCACCCACCAGGTTCTAGAAGGGAGCAAAAGTTTTTTCATTTTTCCTGAAATGGGTTCTTACTGCGCTGCAGAGGCTGTACCCAAACTCCTGGATTCAAGCAATCCTCCTGCCTCAACATTCCAAATGGTGGGGCCTAAAGTCCTCTCCAGTACCCCCAGTTCAAGGTTCTTTTGTTTTGTTTCAAAACTACGAGATAAATCTGATGTGCACCCTGGTCTGAAAACAACTCTTCTAGAATTTCAGTATCTCAGGAGACTGCTAACATCTGGGGGTTGGGGGTGGGGTAGATGAATGCTGGAAAGATAAATGATCCAGGGTGAATGGAGGTCTAGATTAAGAACAGAACCATTTTCAGTGCACCTGAAATTAAGTACTTCCAATACTTTAATTAAGAGTTCTTTATTTGACAATCAGGTGCAAAGCACTATAAGCTGTCCAGTCTGGGGCAAGCCAGCAATCAGCCCATTCATGGCCCTTTGTGAAGGTGGCCATGGGAAGGAGGGTCCATCAAAGCCACCTGCTGCCTACCCTGCCTTCTCTGACCATTCCTGATAGGCCCCAGCATAGTTTCGAGCCCTGTGGAGGCAAAGAAGGATGAGGGAAGGCAGCCTCGGCGGGCAGTCCCCAGTCACCCCAGCCAGTACTGCCTGTACCCTGTGTATCCAAGGCTTTGGGCCAGCTCTGTGGCCTGGAGGCCCCGCCTGCCCATCTGACAGAAGAAGACAAGATTCTCATCGTCCAGCTTTGGCTTCTCAGCGGAGTATAAAGCCTGGAACGCAGCCGGCTCCATCTGCAGGGCATTTTCCAACTCGGATACTGGGAGAGGGGCCAGGAGATGAAAGGTGAAGAAAGCCAGCGGTGGCAGCCATGGCACTCCCCGGGTCAGGAGCTGCGCATGCCAGAGCTGGGTTCCAGTGGTGGAACAAATCTCCAGGGATCCCAAAACAACAGATGGTGGCCATCTCCTCCCCCCATCCTAACCTCAAGGGCAAAAAAACAGCCAACCCGTGCGGGAAATCAACCAAACAACCTTTGAACTCTAGCCGCTTCTCTGGTCGCTAGAAGGCTGAGGCGGATTCGGTCAGGCCTCAAGGAGGTCAGGCCGAGTGGTTGCCGCTCCCTCCCCTCGTCCTGGCAAACCGGACAGGCCGGTTCCGCTGCAGGATCAGCCTCCAACCAGCCCTCGCTGGCGAAGCTGAGCGCCAGCCAAGGGAATTGAAGGGAGTGCAGACCTCCTGGCCCCCATCGCCATCCTAAGTTGGGGACCCATTAGCCAAGGCCTTCATTGACTGGCTCTGCACCAACACCAGGGTCTCCTCCGGATCCCATACCCGGGATGTTGAGCGCCCCGGGGATGGTCCCTGCCGCTGCCTCCTCCCGAGATCGCACATCGAAAAGCCGAACCCGGCCCGAAGCTAGAAGCGACCGGAGCTCCGGGAGCGAGACTGTGGGCACTGCAGCAGAGGGGGAGCGGGCCTTTAGGGGAACGGGCTGCGAGGCACAGAGGTCCACCGCGCCCCTCACCTGGCCCAGCAAGGGGACCCGGTAGCAAGGGGACCCGGACCTCCCGGCCACGCCCCTCGCTCCTCCTGCACCCCAGGGCCTCCGCGCTCTCGCACTCCCGGGACCGCAGGCGGGACAGAGTCCGGCTCAGGTCCTCTAGGAGGTACCTGCAGCCATAGTGCGGACAGCGATCGCGAGCCACAGGAAGGCGCCAGCCCGCCGCCTGGGCGCCGGCAGCATCTCTCCCTCCTCCCCAGCCACGACCGGAACCGGAAGCAAAGGCTCCGCCTCCGCACAGCTCCCGCTGCACCTGTTCCCGAGTCCTCTCGAAAGCCTACCTGAGGATGCTTGCGTTGCCCACCCCGTGCCGGAAAGGACACCCTGTTCAGTCACAGGTACCGGGACTTTGGGTGGAGTTCACCCCACCTTTACGTTGTCTCGGCCTTTATTGGTCAAAGGGTAATGTGTCCCTCCCTTCTGCCCTGGGGCCCACAGGAGGAGGAAACAGACAAAACAGACAATGGTGGCTCTTAACACTTTTATCTTTGAAGGAGAAAAAAAAAAAAAAAAATGAAGGAGGGAAGAAGGGAGAGAGGGAAAGAAAGGGAAAAAAAATCAAGAACCACTCCCACCAGGGTAAAGCCCCCTGGGGCCCTGCCTGTTCTCCCTGGCTTCAGAGACTTCTGCCTAGCCTCAGCTGCTCGCAGGCCACTCCTCTTCAGGGGGCAGCAAACACTGCTAAGCACCCGCCCCAATTCTTCATTAAGCCTGTTCCCCAGCAGCCAGGTGCACGCCTGAACCTCAGCTCCAGGAAAGGAAGAACCAGAGGAAGCGCCAGTGTCCTGGGCCAAGCCAGGGCATCCCCTGCCAGCAGACCCTCTGTCGGGCACTCTAAGCAAGCACAGGGCAAGCCCCTCAGTTTAGTGTGTCCCATATCCGGCATGGAGACAGCACATGCACTGTGCAAGAGAAGCACAAGGGCCCAGGGGCTGCGTGGTGCGGGTGGGCAAGGCCGTCGGTGCACATCCACACTGCGTGTTTCACACACTGCAGGCTGCCACACCGCAGAGCCTCTGTCAAAGACGCGCCTTCCGAACTTCCCCTAGTCCCAGGCCGGAAGTGGGCGGTGAAGGAAAGAGGATGGGATCAGCCTGCTGCTCCTGGGCGATCTGCAGTCCTCAGACTCAAAGCCCCTGAGTCCCCATAGTTAGTTGCTGTCGTTCTTGATGACAACCTCTAATCCGTGGTGCCGCAACTGAGCTCGCAGCAGCAGGTTCTTGTTTTTAAGATCTTCCACCTGGCATAGGAAGCAGGCAGTAAGAGAAATGGGTAGAAAAGCTGGCACTGCCAAGTCCCTGAATTCATTCGGATATCTGCTAGCAAGGAGGAAAATGAAGTGCTTTCTACAGGGAAAGAGGAGGGAGTCCCACACACTGGGTCGGGGGCCACAGGGATCAAGGCACTGTCGCAGGGCCTGGGGCCTGACCTGTTGTCGAAGCACATCGTTGTCCAGCTGCAGCTGATCTAGCCCCTGGAGTTCCTCAGACAGCCGGTGGTTACTCTGCCGAAGCTCCTGGATATAATCACAAGCTTTGGATAGAATTCCACCTTTACTCTGCAAGACAAAGACAACAAAATGAGAATGAAGATTTAAGATATCTAGCCTGTTTCCCAAAAATACAACCATATTCTGGACCTCATTCTTCCTCCCCCCTAAAAATAGTGATATAACATCTAACAATCAGGACCCTCAGAAAAGAATATGAAAAGACAACTGCCCTTTGTAGCCCGCTATCATGTTTGGGGACACCAGGAGACAGAATTCAGGCCTCCTGTCCACTACCAGGGTCTTTCCATGACCTGGCCAGACTTGGTGCTCTCCATTGAGCAGTCCGGGATGATCTTGGACAGCTGTACAATCCAGTTGTTGATCTTGTCTCGGCGGCGGCGCTCCACTGTGGGCCAAAGCGGAGGACAAGTTGACTCAGTGAAAACGTGGGGGTCCTCATCAGGCCGCCTCTCACCTCCCCTTAGAGATCACCACTGCCCTCAGTCTCACCAGACAGCTCCTGGCTTCGCCCCCACAGGACTTACCTTCATTGTGCTGAGCCCTGCGCTTCTCATCCCGAGTGGTCCTCGGAGCTTCTGACTTCCTGACAACAGAACACAGGGAGGCCAGAGTGAGGAAAGGACAAAAGCAAGATTAGAGTCTGGGGTGAGGGGTTACGCAAGATTTAGCAGGTATTAAGACCACTCATGGTCACTGAGAAGATACAAGGGTCACTCACGGGGAATAAGGGTGGGTCCTGGGGGCAATCGAGCGCTGGCTCCCTCCCTGCAATACTTCTTGTGGTGACATCATCACAAAGAACTGACCTGTGAAGATGCGGGGTAGGCTCTGTCAGAACTTGGGCCCGGGAACCTCACAGCACCCTGGGGCCCTTTTCTGACAAGACTACACTCCCTCCTGCTAGTAGGACAGCCTCAGACTGTCTGCCCGGGGCCCTAGCGATCACTACGGGTCATAAGTAAAGGCCCACAGCCCCCACAGCCTGTCCTGGCCCCTCCAGCTGGCACCCTCATGCCATAGCTCACCAGTGCCAGGAGAGGTGGACTGTCCCAGTAGTGCCTCCGAACCCTGGGTAGTAACAACAGCAGCTGTACTCCCCGAAGTGGTACCCCCTGCCCCATCTCCCACTGCAGTGCTGGGGAAGTAGGTATAATGTGTCTCAGCAGCTGTGCCTTCTGTGTCGACTGCATCCTCACTGGTGAAAGCACCCTGGATCACTGCCTGGGAAGAGGAGTAAGAGAACAGAGTCCAGTGACAGAGAGATACATCTTCCTGCTGTACCTCTCTGCAGCTTCTGTCCCTGGTGGGCGGGAAGGAGAAACAGCTAGAGAGGGAGAGCCTAGTGCCTTGGGTCAAAGCAGTCTAAGATGCCTCACTGTATATAGCTTCACCCCATCCTGTTGTTTCCCTTTTTCCTCTTATTGCTCAGAGCTCTCGCCCCATCCACAGCCCATCCCTCTGGGTCACATACCTGGGTCATGGATTGAGTGGCAGGGTAGCCACTGATGGCTCCAGTGCCCTCAGTCTGGCCATCCAGCTGCCCCTCAGACACCTGGATCACCCTGTACATCACCTAGAAGCAGAGAAAGGAGAAGGGCAGGAAAGGATGACAGAAGAGATACAGATTCAGCCATTCTCCCTTTCCCTATACCGTGGTTTCAGCCCACCCTCACCCCACATCAGTTTCAACTCCAAGCCTCCTACAGCCCCCACCCCCCATTGTCACTTCATCCTGCAAGCCAAGTCTCCCAAGACACATTCAGTTACCTCCCTCAACCCCAGCCCCAAGTAACATCTGCAGCCACCTGGCTCCCTCCCTTACCTGGCCCCCATTCTCAGTTCGGAAGACGTACTTGACGTTGGGGTCAGGAAAGGTGGCAGCTGACTGGATGCTGGCAATAGCCACACTGGTTGGGTCCTCCCCAGTAGCCACTGCACCTGAGTTAAAAGAGCCAATGAAGCCGGGTGTGGTGGCACACACCTGTAATCCCAGCACTCGGGAGGCTGAGGCAGGAGGATTGCTGTGAATTCGAGGCCAGCCTGGACTACATAGTGAGACTTGTCTCAAAAAAAGAGCCCAGGAAAGGTCTGTGAGCTAACAGCCTCTATCCCTCACTCTGTACCACTTACCCATTATTTAGAAGGAAAGTACATAGGAGGCAGGCCAGTTAGGGAGGTAAGGAAGCCATGACAGGTTCCTGGTCCTGTGTTTTTTGTTTGTTTTCTTTTTTTTTTCCCCTGTCATTTGTATTTTTTTGGTTGGTTGGTTTAGGGGATTGAACGCAGGGCCTTCACATGAGCTGGATACCCAGTCCTTTTAAATTTTGAGATAAGGTCTCATTAGGTCCTTAACTTACCCAGGCTGAGCTCAAACTTGTCCTCCCGCCTCAGTCTCCCAGAGTGCTAGAATTACAGACCTGTGATGCCACACCTGGCTTTGGTCCTAGTCTCAACACTCACCTTCCTGAATCTGCACTGTCCCCTCTTCTGTTTCAGCTGTTTTCTGCTGCCTGTTTTTGGTGAAAGGGAAAAAGGAGGAATATGAGAGTATATGAGAAACTCACTGGTCCTGTAACATATAGCTCCCAAACTCATTGGTATGGGATGCTGGATTAGGTTAGAATAATAACTACTGTTACCAAGAATTTAGTAAGTACTTAGGCACTAAACTAAGCACATAAACATGCACTATCTTATTTAATACCAATAACAGCACCATAAGGTAGCAAACACTATTTCTATTTTGTTTCTAAAGAAACCAAATCACACAGCTGGTAAGTGATGGAGCTGGAACCTAAACTGAGAGCTGTGGAGCTATCACTTTTAGCCACTTCACATTCTCCCAGGCCACCCACCTCTCCTCCCAGGCCCTCTCTTCTTCACTTACCCCTTCATTTCTCTGTAAGGGGCACATCCGAGGTACTGGTCCTTTTTTGGAGGTCTTTGTATCTCCTGACTCACAAGCTTCAGTGCTGTCCTGATAGAAATCACAGTTTGCAGTGAGTCCAAGAAACTAGCTTCCCTAGCTCCAGAACAGTGATGTCGAACCTTTAGAGCTTTCAATGGTAACAGCCAGCTGCGGGGTGTGTGCCATAGGTTGCCACTACTGTTCTAGACCTTAGGCTCTAAAGATGACACTGCCAGGAAAATAACCCAATCTTCTGCAGGGGACAATCCGCTTCACCCCTTTTGATTTTTTTTGTTTTCTCGAGACAGAGTCTCTGCTATGTAGTTCAGGCTGGCTTTGAACTCCTGGTGATCCTCCTGCCTCAGCCTCTCCAGTGCTCCAGGCATAAGCCGCCACTTCCAGCCCCACCCATTCTGATGCTGAGAACTGCCCTGCAGGAACTGATAACAGCAGCTGTACAAATAGAGTTCTTCACCCACTCCATTATCACTCCAACTTCTGGTGGAGAGGGAATAATTACACTGGAAGACTGAAAAACAACATATTTTTTGAAAGATTGTTATTAAAGCTATTATGGGTTATTATTAAAGCTATTCTAATCTGCTATGACAGCAGCTACATGAGGATGGGGGAGCACGTTTAAACCACCACTATCAAAAAATATAGGGTCCCGGCCAGGGCTACCTAGTGAGTTCAAGGCCATCCTAAACTACATGGTGAGACCCTGGGTCAAAAACAAAAACAAACAAACAAACAAACAAAAAACACACCAGGCTCATGGACACTAATGTTTTTCCAGTTTTTTTCAGACACAAAATGTACAGCAAGAAATTTCTGTTTTGCTCTTGGGCCCCATCTTACTGACAGGACTCTTGTTTTGGGGTTCCAGATTTAAAACATATATTAGAGATCCTAAAGCTCAAGTGTTTGGCATTCGGGCCTCCTCTATTTTATTCATCAAGTCTTCCAATAGAAGTGTAGAGCAACACAGCTGCTAAAATCTACAGTGTACAGCATCACAGTTGCTAAAATGTTGCCATGACAACTCCAAGTCAACCGAACCTCAGCAAGAAAGGAGAAAACCCCAGGCTCAGGATTCCGTTGGAGAAAAGACAATAGGGGAAGAATCCATCTACAAGGTGCCTGCCTTAGGACCCTGACACCCAGCCAGAGTACAAGAAAAACAAAGGGCTGAGCAGACAGATTCCTCCAGAATGCTGCACAGTATAAAACGAATACTGTGCACAGTATAAAACAGACACAGTTCCTACACAGTACAACACAACAAATCCCGACATGAAAGAGGCAAGACTTTTGTAAATTCTCTACCAATAAGGTCCCTCAAATCTTTTTATCCAAGAAAAAATTTTAGCGGTTAAGCCTTGGAAAGCCCGTGTCCAAGAAAAACAGTAACAACCATAACAACAAAAAGGAACTGAAAGTGAAACTATCTGCGGGAAGTCACGCCGCAAGGAGACTCCCGTCCCTAAGGGGAAGTACTGTAGCGCCAGTGTTTGGGGACCACCTTCATCTCCATCCTCAAATCCAAGGAGGAAGTGCTCTTCGGGGCTGGCTGCGCGGACTGCAGGAGGAGGCAATGAAAGAGAGGGTTCGGCACAGGAGGCATCGCTATCGCACACAGCTGTCAGGCAGACAGCCTCCTAGGACACCCCGCAATGGGGTCAGGCTACTTATTCAAATCTTAGTTGGACATCCGGAAGCATTTCCTGAGCATTAAGAATATGTGACACGGAAATCAGGCTAGGATGTTGTGGTTTGCACGCTGGAGCCCTCGCTAAGTCTGGACACAAAAAGGGGAAATCAAGTCCCGAAAGAATTCAGGCGCCCGGACCTTGCCTGGGAGTGCGGCGTCTCCCTGCAGGCCCGGCACGCAGGAGGCGCCCGGGGAGCCGAGTCCCGGCTGGCGCGAGCCCCGGAATCCGCGACCAGTCCCGGCCGGGCCCGCGGTGCTCGCCGCGCGTCGCAGTTGCTCCGCGGAGACGGCAGCGAAGGGCGCCGGGGGCCGGGGGCCCTGCGGCCGGGCAGCTCATGAGGGCGGGGATGAGCGCGCCCGGCCCACAAAGCGGGTGGGAGATAAAGAAAGGGGCACAGCCCCCTCCTCCAAAACAAAGGCTTCCTCCCTAAGAGTTGCCGAACCCCGAAAACTGAAGTAAAACCAAAGCCACTCCACCGGCCCGCCCGCCCGGTCCACCCCGTCTCCAGAACCCTGCGGGGTCCCGCACTCACAGGACACAGCCGCTCCGGCCGCCGATTTCCCCAGACAGCGTTCTCCCTCTCCCGACCTGGTTATCTCCATAGACAACTGCTCATGCGCACTCCCAGCTCGCGGCCATGTTAGTTAGGGGCGGAAGTGTCTCCGCCACCCGCGCTGCTCACTCACAGCATTCGAGAACAGCCCCACTTCCGCTCGCTCAGTCTGGATTAGGGCTGGAGGATGCGTAGGTGTGCGGTGTCCGTGTTGGGGGGTTGGGGATTGTGGTGCTGAAAAAAAGCGGTCTTCTGGGAGATGTCCGACTTTCGGCAAGAACGAGAAGAAAAACGGGTAGCTTGGTCTTACACCTTTGTGCTAGGCAGGTCCTTTTTAATTACAAGAGAACGGAGTGAGGGAATCCAGCTGAGATCAAGGGAGGAACGTCGAACGGAGGCGCCATCTTTAACAAGGGCTACAGTGTTGGGGAGACCATCTTGGATTAGGGCATCATTTTGAAAAGGTTTCCAACTAGAGATGGGGACATATCAGGGCATACTTAATGTGAGCATATGCCTTTGTGTTGGTGTTAGCAGTCACCCAGAGACCCGGAGCTTCCAGTGTTTCTGAGTCTCGCACTTTCTCTGAGAAGAAACTTGATTCCCAGTTTGTTGGTGTTTGGTTGTTTTTTTGAGTCAGGGTCTTGTTACGGAGTTCAAATGCTAGGATTACAGGCATGCACTACCACTGCCGGCTTTGATTCCCATTCTTACTGAGAATGTGCCCATATGGATTTGGAGTAGTATGGTATAATAGAAACAATTCAGACCCTGGGGTTCGATAAATCCTGATCTCAGATCCACCTCTGCCCTTTCTTACCTTTCAGATCTTTGGCAATCATTTTGACTTAATTAAACCTTGGTTGCCTCATCCGTAAAATGTACAGAATTGTCACGTGAATTAAATGAAATAAAAGGCAAAGTTTTTATCTACACAGAAGACCCAATTCAGTTCCTGGCACAAAATGAGCATTATGTAAATGTAGGTTTCTCTTCCCCATTTCCTGACCACCATGAACCCAGCTCTAGTTTCTAGCCACAGGTCTCCACGACAACAACCAAGGAAGAAACCCCCCCACCCAGTGACATTTGGCCAAATACATGAAAGTATGATCCGTATCACCCAAAACTTTAATGAGTCACCATACTGTTCAAATGTAAAAATACAAATTTTATTCTGAAACATTCATCCTCACTAGGGTGGGGCCTGTGGCCCCACCAGAATGGAGAAACAGTCCTAGGTCCTGAATCATGCTATTACCTTCTCCTAAAACGGGAGAAAGTTATTCCAAAGGAAAAATAGAAGGGGCAGAGAAATCTCAGGCAGGACCTCTCTTCTGTAAGATGATTGGCAACAAAGGATGGAGTCCAGTCCTTCCAATAAACACTGAGGATTCAAAGAGTCTTGGACATGCTCTTCCTAATCTGGAGCTAAGTGCAACAGGAATATTGAAGGGTCTAAGAACAGAAAAGGAATGGGCAATTCTAGAAGTTTCTTTGTGTGGACTCTGACCTGGTCTCTACCTTGAGCTTCCGCAAAGAGAAGTTCACAGCCTCAGAGAGGCCCCAGGGAAGGAGTTTGGTTGGAATTCCCCCTATTCTTCACTTTGAAAAGTCTCTTAAGTTTTCTGTCTGCTTTGTGTTCCCTTTGTCAGTGAGTACTGTTCATGGGAACAGGATCTTGCTGACTTTCTTGGGAATCTCTTAAGCAGTGCCTTGTCTGAGGCAAGCTCAAGTAAACCCACCAAGATGGTGCCTCCCACAGTCAAAAGAGTAGCTGGAGGGCCAAAACCTGTAGACAGAGGCACTACAGCTGCTCAGGAAGAAGAGACAGTCAGTCAGGGACCCCAGAGATTCCAGATAACTTTTTGGTCTGCTCTGCCTCATGCATGGTTGCTAATCACAGTCCTCCTTTCCCAGGGTTCACCTGTGTTTCAAATGCGTATGATCTACGCTGGGGGGACAAAAGAGGGACAGGTGGCTGGGATTCTCCAGAAGGTAAACTAAGCCGACTCCGGGGTCCAGACTTTTCTGTGCCTTCAGGTGGGAGTTCCAGGCAGCTAAGGGGCCGAAGAGAATAGGCAGGGATGGTGCGGCATGGGGAGGTTCTGTTGATTAGGCTGTAGTCCCCTCCCCCAGTACAGGTCTGGGTCCGGCGAACTCCTTGAGCCTCAGTCCTCTGGCGGTCCCGGGCCAAGGCCACAGCAGCATCAAAGGAAAGACTACCTCCATTCCTCCAAGAAGATCGGGAAGCTCGGGACACCCACGCCCTTTCCCCAGGAATCCCATCAAGCCGGCCAGGCCTTGGACATGGGTTTGCAGGTGCCACGTGGATCTTGGTACACATTGCACTGGGCACCTTGGCAAACTGTGGTTTGGGGGGCACTACAGGCACAGAGCGGACCTGCTGAACATGAACCAGGCTAGAAGCTAGGCGCATGCCCACACCACCAGCTGACCCAAAGGGACAGGGGCACAGATCACAGCCCACAGGACTCAGCTGTCCCTCAGGTTCTGTCTCCTCTGGCTGGGTTGACCGTGGGGTTGCCTGTTCTGTCTCAGAAAACTGGGCATTGCCCTCATTGGCACTGTCAACTTCTAGGGACTCTACATCTGGCCTTTCAAAGAGAACCCCTTCTTCCAAATGGTCATCTCCAGCCCCCTGGTCTCCCTCAATCTTCTCCTCCCCACTCTCCCATTCCTTGGTGACCTCCTCTTCTCCTTTAGCTGATGTTTCTGGGCTTTTGCTGTCTTCACTATGTCCTTGGTCTTCTCTTGGCTTTTGGTCCTTGTCCCCCTTCTGCTCTTTGACCTCAGGCTGTCCTCCCTCAGCCTCTTGTTCGTATACAACATCCCGCTTTTCCTTAGCAACCAGGTGTTCCTTAACTCCATGCTCTGGGTCTCCTACAACTTCTCTGGGGGCTTCCTCTTCTCCTTGCTTAGCCTCTTCCTGTTCAAATTGATTTTCCTTCTCCATGTCTTTATACTGTTCTCTTCTTGGTTCCTCTACACACTTAGCTTCCTCTACACTTTGAACCTCCTTCTGTCCTTGGGATTTCTCTCCCTTGGTCTCCCTCTCTTCCCCATTCTCTTCTTCCAAGCTGACAATCATCTCTTGGCTTCCCTCAGCCTCCTCTCCTTCCTCACCACCCTTTCCATCCCCCACCTCAGTCTCTGGACTGCCCTCAGCCTCTTCTATGATGGTCAGTGTGCTTACAGGTTCTATCTCCTTGTCCTCCCCAACTTCCCAGCATGCCTGCTCTTCTTCAACCTGCCCTGGAGCTTGTCTTTCAGACCCTACTGCCTCTTCCTCCATACTCCCTACACTCTCCCAGATCAGGGATTTAGGCCCCAGAATGGGACTTAGGTCATCATAGGCACTTAGAAAGACTTCCTCCCCATTCTCCTCCACTTCAGGCTGGGGGCCAGCAGAGTCCAGGGAACAGCAGCTGGGAGCCAGAACGTACTGCGCCTCATCCAGAGACAGGTCATCCAGGGGTGGCTCTACCGAGAACTCTTCCACCTGTAGGCACAGCATCGTGGCTCAGGACCAGGTGGTCCTGTCCATCCTCTGGACTCCATACCACCCTCAAACCCAGTGCAGCTCCTCCTTACCTGAGGCCCAACTCCCAGGAGCTCCTCCAGGTAGCCCATCCCAGGGTCGTCCTCCCCAGGGGAGAAGGCTGCTCCTGTTGCTCCTGCCTTGGCCACCTCCCCGTCCTCCACCCCCACCCCCTCAGGCTCTGAGCTGCTTGAGTCCTCTAGGAAGGAGAAGGAATCCTGCACCTCCTGGGACAGGCAGTCCTCCAGAGCAGGAATCGTGTCTTCCGGGCCTGAGTCAACCAGGGGACCTGGGGCCGGCCTTGCCTCCGGCTTTTCATCTGTTGGGGGAAAGGTAGTCCCAGGAACACAAAGTCAAGGCCAGCCCTGACCCTTTCCAATGTGACTTCCTAGCATAGATATGGTAGGGACCCAACACAGCTACTCCATGTGGCAGACCCCATTAGATCAGCATTCCTAAGTAACAGCTTATGGTTACCTTTGGGGAACCTCTACCAGGTGCCAAGCACTGTGTTTTACATTTTACAACTCATCGTCTTATTTTCTCTGCAAAGCAAACTCTTATTACATAGGGTACCATCTGAGACTCAGAGAGGTTGGACAACTTGTCCAAAGTTACACCACCAAAATCTGAACCCGCCAGGGATATAGCTCAGTGGCACAGAGCCTGCCTGGCAAGCATGAGGTTCTCAGTTCTATTCCCAGAACCAAAAAACACACACAAAAAAATCTGATCCCAAAGATATTTAACTCTACACTTAACTATACATCCCATGTCCTTACCCTCTACCCCATGCTGCCTCAGGACTTCTCATCGGTGCCACTTTAAGAACTGGAGCCAGAGCAAGGACCAAGTCCCAGCACTGCCTCTTCCTATCTGAATCAATTGCAAATTGCTTAACCTAAGTCTCAGGTTCCACTGCAGTAATATAAGGATAACAGTAATACCTGTATCATAAGATACTGAGAAGATGAAAAGAGCTAAGGCCTGCAAAGTGTCTAACACAGCCCTTGATGCAAAATAAGCCCTTGGTAGAAGTTACCTGTTAATGGTACTATGATTATTATTATCCCTACCTACCATATATCCCTACCATGTGTTTACTAATCCCTGCTATATGTATGATGCAGATCCCATCCCTGGTTACATCAGTCATCTGAAGGCTGCCAGAGAGCCCCTCTCTGTGAATTTCACAGCCACACCACCTGATCACATTGCTGGACACCCCAACCCTGAATCCAGTGAGGCAGCTAATGATAACCACCCCAAAGCCTGTGGCCTGAGGCCTTTACCCATCTCAGACTGCATCTCAACATAAGAATTCAGTCGAAAGTCTGGTCCTCTTTCCAGTCCTCAGCAACCCCTGGGTCCTCACCTGGGGGTCCAGGGCCAAGGCCAGGGCCAGGGCCAGGGCCAGAGGCAGGGCTTGGCCGAGGCTGCAGGGCAGGACACTCAAGGCCGCGGGTGAGCCTGGCCAAGGTGACATTGGAGATGATGTTGGGAGGCACGCTGAGGATTGAGGTGATATGCAGCGGGAGGTTGACATTGTAGGGGTCTGAGATGTGGACACCAGCACAGCGCTCTGCACGGCTGCTGCCCCCAGCCCGGACGGCCGGCCGCCCAGCTCTCGGTGTGCCTGGCTCTGAGTTCGTGCCACCTGGTGCCTCTGCTTCAGGCTCCTGTTCACCCTCTACTGCCTCCACAGAATTGTTCTCCAAACTCTCAGAAAGCAGTGGTACAGGCCCGAGACTGCTGGGTCCTCCCAGCCCCTCTGGCTCTGTGGAGGAAAGAGAGGGCCAGGGAGACAATCATATCAGCTCCCAAGGGCCTAGATACCTCTGGAAGTTTCTGGAGAATGCTCTCTGCTTTCTTGGGCCATAGAGTCAGGACAGCTTAGAAAGTACCAGGCTCAACTTCTCTTGGCCATTACTGTATATCCACCACTCAGCCAGTACACCAAAGTTCACCTCATCTACACATACGTAGGAAACCCCCTTCCCTCCCTGCAAATACAGTCACTGGTCATCACTCCCACATATGCCACATGGTTCCTTCCTGTACAAACACTCATGGAGTCGCCCATGGGTTAGAAGATAAGCTCACCCATGTAAACTTGGCATCTATCACCATGGCTGGTGTATAATAAGCCCTCATTAAATATTTTTGGCCACATTTACACACACACACACACACACAGGCCCACACTGTTGCTCACCCAGCATATGCACACCCAGGAGTGATCTCTAGACTCACCATCACAGGCCCCCGCGGCTGCGCTCAGTGAGTCCATGCTCTTGGCCGGCCGCAGTGTTCCCTTATTGGATTTGTCCTCTGAAAGACAGGGATGTGGATAAAGTCAAGGGCCTTACGCACCCTTGGCAGAGCTCCCCTGTTCTGCCCAAGCTTACCCCTGTCCTCAGCTCCCCTTGGAAGTTTTCGCTTCGTCTCATTACCAGAGCGACCCAGATTGAAGATAGATCTCCACTTCCTGACTTTCAAAGACCCCTTCCTCCTGCGGGTGATGGAGAAATAATTGAGGGTTGGAGCCTGGTGATCAGCGCAGGGGAGGAGGGCTCCCAGGAGGCCTTACTTGTGCTCTGCAATCTCAATGATAGTGTGGTAGGGCCGTATCTGAGGGGGTCCGTCACCAGCTTGCAGGATGCTAGGCAAGTGGTAAGGTAGAGACCTGGGCATGAGATCATCAGGGCTGCCTGATGCCCGGGCCGCTGGCATTGATCGCCATCCACCTTCCAGCTCACCACCTGGGAAAAGAAAAGGAGTTGGCCAAGAACAGAGTAAGAAAGGGACATCAGGGGAGATGCAACCCTTCGTCTCCCCTCAGCAACTACCAGCTAGGGATATATTTGGAGGTCCCTGATGACAGTCCTTCCATTTTCAGCTCCACAAGAACATGTCCTCATGAACAAAGAGGGCCAGGAGGTCCCAGGACATTGGCCTGGCATGGTGCAGGTGGAGTGAGCCTTCACTCGCTTTGGGAGCCAGGACAGTGACTTAGAGGTCAAGCTATGCCTTGGACTGACAGCAAAAGGGGCCTACTCAAGTTCAGTCTGCACTGTTATCTCTCCAGGATCCTCTCCATGTGACTATCACCAACATGTCTGAAGACTCAGTTTTCTCATCTTTAAAATAGGGCAACTGAACTAGTTAACCTTTGAAGTCGTTTACAACACTGACAGCGGTAGGCATGATGGTGCAGGCCTGTAATCCCAGCACTCTGAGAGACTGAGACAGGAGGATCATAAATTGCAAACCAGCCTGGGCAACTTAGTAACTTACTGAGATCCCTGTCTCAAAATAAAAATTTAGAAAAGGGCTAGAGATGTATCTCAGAGTGAAGGCCTTGGGCTCAATCCCCAACCCTGCAAAACCAAAACAAAACAACAACAAAACATTCTGATGTGGCTCCCCAGACCAAGGGTGATGCTATGTGATGGGCAGGAAGAACACTGACCAGAGAGGAGGGCAGCACCCGCAAAGAGCTGATCCACATGCGTGAGGATAAACTCCACGACAATGGACTGCACTCGCACCTCCATGAAGGCTGCTGTCCCATTGAAGCCTGAGGCCTCTATGTCCTTAGACCTGTGGAGATGTGGAGTTACACCCCCAACCGTGCCAGTTTCCCTTCCAAACTCTCCCTGAAATACCTTATGGCAGCGATGGCGAACCTTTTAGAACTTTCAGTGATAACGAACAGCCGACTGCCACATGCATGCCACAGGTTCGCCACCACTGCCTTATACTCTCTCCCTTGCTTACCCTTGACCCCATCTCTACCTCTTATACCATAAACATGTACAAGTCTCAAATGCCACCTCCCCCAGGAAGCCTTACTTGGACACCTCCTCGGGATTAATCTCTACTTTCTTTGTGCATCTCCTCACACTGCAGTATAAGACAGACTATGAGAAGTGCTGCATTTCACAATGCCTTGTTCCAGCATGAGGGATATGCAGGCCAGCTCTCCAACAGGCTGAACGACATTTGCTCCACAAACATCAGGCAAGGACCTCCTGTGTTCCCGTCTTAGAGCTCAGTAGTGCAGTGTAGGAAAAACCAAAGGCCTTTCCCTTATGAACTTTACTTGATTTCAAAGAAGGGGCTCAAGTGGGTGGGCCCCATCCCACTTGACTCATTCACAAGATCCCAACCTATTGTGCAGTGCATCCACATAGCCACACCCCATCCTGGGAACTCCCTCCCAAAAGTTAATGTCTCCTAGGCTTCCCAAACACTGCCCCCACAAGCACCCACCTCAGTAGGTTGGGAGCCCATACGATGGCCAGGTTTCGGGCATGCATGTTGGTCTGGGCACTGAATGAGGCCATGTGCACTAAGTGTCGCATGAGAAACTCCAGGGTCCTATAGAAAGTGGGGCAGGGATCACACAGGGAACGCACCAGCTGGGTCTGGGAACTGGGAAGAACAAGCCAAAACTACCGTGGGGAGAGAGACTAGGCTAGAGGGGGAGGGTCCCACCCACCTGGGGTGCAGGGAGGGAGCCTCACACACCTGTAGTTGGGGGCAGGGAGATCTTGAAGCACCTCTAGAATCTTGATCAAGCGCTCAGGCTCTAATTGTACAGCCACAGCCTCCTGATAGGTGTAAGATGCAGGAGTTGGTGATCCAGCAAGCCAAACCCTCAGGACCCATCTGCTACAGGTCACACTGCTCCCACCCTGATCAGATTTCATGAAAGATAGCAGTTGAATCTTGATTGTGCTGCTTAGTAGTTCTGTAACCTCTAGTGACTCACTGCCGCTCCCTGCCTCATTGGTAAAACCCTGGCCCTTGTATATCATGGACGACACAGTTGTCTGACATCTGTCCAATCTATCCTGTGTGGACTGAGGGCCATCACTGTCCAGGATCCCTCAATATCTTGCGCAATAAAGTGCAATTTATTCACAGTGTTACTCAGTTCGGGGAACCAATTTTGTCATGTGTTTTCTCATTCAAAAGATGTTCAACATACAATTAGAGTTCATGAAAGGGCATCCCTGAAAAAGTTTTGACTTGAAAAAGTGCTCTTTTTCTCTTAGGTACTTCCCAAGGGCCTTTGAGGTCTGACAACCGGGCCTCTATCTGTGAAGTCTGGGGGAAGACACAGCAGAGAGAGGAGGAAAGGAAGATGGACCCAGGGGAGGGCAGAGGGGGCAGGGTTAGATTTGGGGAGGAAGGATATGTTCCCCAGAGTCCTTTGCTGTGCCCTCTGCCATTCAGGATCACGAGGACGGTGGTTGGCCTGTGACACACCTGTCAAAACCAGAGTGGCCGCCTCTGAGCCTTATCTTCTACCATTAACCCCCACTGTCAACTCACAGCAAACTTGTCATAGAGCCGGTAGGTGAGCAGGGGATCCGGCAGCTCTCTGAAATAGGCCTTGCACAGGGACGAGACACAGTGAATGTCCTGCAGGTAAACATCCCGCCGCAGGTCAGGCTTCCGCTCTGTCTCAAACTCCTGCCTGGGGAGGTGAAGAGTGCTCAGGAGTGGTAGGATTAGGGGAAATGTGGGGAGAGGTTACCAGAGCTGTAGAGATGGCTCCAGACAGGCTTACGGGTTGCCACATGCAGCACAAGGAAGAAGAATCTCGGGGTATGTGTACGTGCATATGAAGCAGCGTGTGTGACATGTAGATGTGAACGTGAGGATATAGATGTGGCTAGGTAAGTGCACGAACAAGTTATGTCAGGGATGTCAATGTAGCTGTGAGTAGCAATGTAGGAGTTAGGTGAGAGTCTGTAGAGGTGGGCAGTGGACCTAAATGTGCACCTTAAGGTAAGTGTAACAATAGATGGATGTAACTTTTAGAAAGAAACATATGTAAACCATCATGAACTTGGTTGGATTAGCCAACAGTTGCTCAGATATAACATCTAAAGCACAAGCAGCCAAAGAAAATAGATAACTGAAAATCAAAAACTGAAACTTCTGTGTGTCAAAGGTCACTATCAAGAAAGTGAACTCTAGGGGTCAGGGATGTAGCTCAGTGACACAGTGCCTGCCTGGCAAGTGCAAGTTCTTGAGTTCTATTCCTGGTAGGAGAAAAAGAAAAAGAAAGAAAGAAATTAAGTGAACTCTCACCAGGTGTGGTCGTGCATGCCTGGAATCCCAGCACTTGGGAGGCTGAGGCAAGAGAGTATTTGCAAGTTCGAGGCCACCCTGGGTTACAAAGTGAGTTCATGGCCAGCCTGAACTACATAGTGAAACCTGTCTCAAAAAACAACAAAGTGAACTCTATAGTCAATCCCCAGCACCACACCAGAAAGAAAACCTACAGAATAGGAGAAAATATTTGCATTTTGAATACATCAAGAACTCCTCTTATAACTCACTGAACCAACAAAACAGAACAAAACAAACCCCAAATAACCTAATTTAAAAATGGGCAGAACTGAGGATACAGCTCAGTAGCAGAGCACTCAACTAGCTTATGGGAGGCCCTGGGCTCCATCCCCAGTACCAAGGGAAGAAAAAAAACAAAAGAAATAAAAAACAAAGGATTTGAATAAGCATTTCTCCAAAGAAGCAATATAAATGACCAATAAACACATGGACGGATGTTCAACATCATAAGCTACTAGGGAAATATAAATATAAATTGCAATAAAATATCAGTTCACACCCACCAGGATGGCTATAATAAAAACATACAGTAACAAATGTTGCCAGGGATGTGATGAAATCGGAAACTTATACATGGCTAGTGAGAAGGTAAAATGACACAGCAACTATGAAAAACTGTTCGGAAGTTAACTTTAAAAGTTTAACATATAGTTAGTTATCATTTGGCTCAGCAATTGTACTTTTAGGTATAATACTCAAAAGAACTGAAAAAATGTATGTCCACAATAACACTTATACATGTTTATAGTAGAATTATTCATAGCAGCCAACAGGTGGAAACAACCCAAGTAGCCATCAACTGAACAAACAAAATGTGATATACCTGTACAATGGGATATTATTCATCCACAGAAAGGAAGAAATTCCCGGTACGTGCTACAACATGCATAACCCTTGCAAACATTCTAAGTGAAGACAAATGCGAACTACAGAGACACATAGAGTTCCATTTACATGAAATGTTCAGGCTAGGCAAATCCATAGAGACAGAAAATAGATTAGTGATTGCCAGGAACTTTGTGGAGACAAATGTCAAGTGACTACTAATGGGTACTGAGTTTCTTTGGGGATGGTGGAATGTTCTGGAGTTAGATAATGATGATGGTTAGCCAATGTTGTGAATATATGAAAACCCATCGAATTGTACCTTTTTTTTTTAATCCAATACAAGGGATTGAACCCAGAAAGACTATCACTGAACTACATCACCAGTCTTTTTCATTTTCTATTCTAAGACAAGGTCTTGCGAAATTGCCCAGGTCGACCTCAAACTTACAATCCTCCTGCCTTAGGCTCCCAAGTAGCTGTGTTTACTGGCATGTGTCACCACACCTGGCTTTGAATTATACGCTTTTAAATAATGGATTTTATGGTATATGAGTCCTATCTAAATTTTTCTAAAAGATAAGTGGATATATGATATATATGTGGATAGAAATTGTGTTTGGGAATGTGTTTTGTGTGTGTGTGTAATGTGTGTGTGTATGCGCGCACACACGCATGTGTGTTGAGGGCCTCCGCCCATGGTCTCCACTTCACCCAAGCTCCTCCTTAGGATGGCACCTCTCTCTGCTTTCCCCTTACCCCTCCTCTCTGCTCTCCCCAGCAGCTCTTTTTTTTTTTTTTTTTTTTTTTTTTTGCGGCACCAGGGATTGAACTCACAACCTCGCGCCTGCCAGGGCAGGCGCTTAAGGCACTGAGCCAAACTCCCAGCCCTCCCCAGCAGCTTTTACTATAGCCCTCTGGCTCCCTGGCCTCCTGGCCCAGAGCCCTTCCACACTGCTGTGTGACTCACCGGAGCTTCTGGATGTTGGAGGAGACCCCTGAGAGGCGGTAGATCCCATCCACCACACCATACTCCTCCACAAACTCTGCACAGCACCTCAGCACCTGGGGCACTGGGGACACAGATAGGCAGAGAACGAGAAATTAGAAAGTCTGTAGAGGTCTGAGAAATGGTAGCATTGGGGAAAGAATTTGGGGACATTGAGGGCAAACCTCACAGAATAAGAGCTTTTCAGATGCTGGGCGTGGTAGTACATGCCTGTAATTCCAGCACTCAGGAGGCTGAGGCAGGAGGATCATGAGTTTGAGGCCTGCCTGGGCTACATACCAAGATCCCGTCTCAAAACACCAAAGTCAAGCAAACAAACAAAATTCCAGAACAACAAACTTGTCAGAAAGATTGTCACAGGGCATCCACTCCAACCTCTCTGCAGTATCTTTATCCACTAGCCCTAGAGCCTTGGTATAAACCCTTCCATGCTATCCTTAAACTCCTGGATTTGAGCCAGGCATGGTGGCACACGCTTTTAATCCCAGAACTTGGGAGGCTGAGGCAAGAGAATCATTGTGAGTTCAGGACCAGCCTGGGCTACAAAGTGAGTTCAAGCCCAGCCTGAACTGCATAGTGAGACCCTGTCTCAAAAAATAGGCCAGGGATTTAGCTCAGTGGCATCAGTGCCTGCCTGGGAGGTGTGAGGTTGTGAGTTCGATCCCTGGCACCCCAAAAAAACACGAACTCCTAGACTTGTGTCACCCTCCTGCCTCAGTCTTCCTGGTAGCTGGGGCTACATGCATGTACTACCATGCCCAGTTTAATGAGGATTTTTTTTTTGTCTTTTTGAGACAGGATCTCATTATGCAGTTCAGGCTGGCCTTGAACTCACTTTGTAGCACAAATTGGCCTCAAATTCGAAGTGATTCTCCTGCCTCAGCCTCCCAAGTGCTGAGATTACAGGTGTGTGCCACCACACCTGGCTATTAATAGACATTATTTTGAAGCTATTAGTTCTACTGTAGGAAAGTACATGAAACTGTGTCTGACCTCCAAAGTGGGAAGCATTTTGTGCCAGGCACTGTGCTAATTGCTCAGGTGTATGATGTCATTTAGTCTTCTAAATTACATCTGCTACTTCCTATTTCACTGATAAGAAAACGGAAGATCCAAGAAATAACCAGTGCCCAGAAAATGCTGTATTCTCTTTCCTTTCTGTCAATACTGTAAGCTCTTAGGCATAAGAGGATAAGATTTTTGGGTTTTGTTCATTTGGGGTTTTTTGAGTTTTGGTTGTTTTGTTGTTGCTGTTGCTTTTGAGGCAGGGTTTCACTGTGAAGTACAGGTTGGTTTTGAACTCACTATGTAGCTCAGGTTAGCCCTAGAACTCACAATCCTCCTGCCTCAGCTTCCTGAGGGCTAGGATTATAGACATGCACCCCCCACACCCAGCTCTTCAAGACAAAATTTAAGTATGATCTATCTTTGTATCCCCCATGTTATCTGACTTGATGTCAGATAGACTCTGTGATAAATGGATATGATATGTCCTCAAAAACCATGTGTCATGGGACTGGGGATTTAGCTCAGCGGTGTAAGTGCCTGCCTGGCAAACACAAGGTCGTGAGTTCAATCTCTGGTACCACCAAAAAAAAAAAAAAATGTGTCAAGTCCCCAGTTCATAAGGCCACATTGTTGTGCTCCCCAGGTTCTCCTTGGTTTTAAATCTTTTGCTACAGTGCACCCAGCTTCGCCTCAGCTATACACTCATTGCTTACCTTACTGATACAGGATGGAGTGTGAACTCCAGCTTGGTGTGCAAGACCTTTCACAAGCCCAATCCAGCCATCACACCATTCTCACCTCCAGTCACTTCTCCGACAAACCCTATGACCCAGCCCTTGGTGAGTCCGAGAACAGACCTTACTACCATCACTCGTTGCCATTGCATGGGTGTAGTTTGATCCTCAAAGACTCATGTGCTAGAAGCTCTGGCCCCAGTATGGCAATGTTGAGGCAGTGGCACATATAAGAGGTGGATGGCAATAGGATCACAGAGAATCCACCCCATGAACAAGTGGGGCCGTTTCTTGGGAGTAGGTTGAGTCTTATGTGGCTGCTTCGTTCTCATGACAGTGGGTTGCTATAAGCAAGGCCACCCCAGGTGTTTTGTTCCTGCTGCCAGCAGCTAGTTCCTTTTCCACGTCTCTGCCATATTGTGACACCACCAGGTGTCCCTTGCCAGAATGCTCCAGGATCCCTCCAGCCACCAGAACTGGGAGTCAAATAAAACTCTTTATGAATTACTGTGGTCCAGGTATTCTGTTATAGCAATACAAAACAGACTAAGACACTCATGTTATTTTCTTGCCTGGAAATATCCTCCCCTCTGACTGGTGAACTCTTCTGCATTCCTCAACACACAACTCAAATATCATCTCCTAGTGGCACAGTGATATGTTACCTGTAGTCTCAGTTACTGAGGAGGCCGGGGCAGGAGGATCACTTGAACCCAGAGTTCAGGGAAAGCCCGGGCATCAGAACAAGACTGTCAGAAAACAAAATAGAGCTGTGTGTGGTGGCACCTGTCTGTAATTCCAGCACTTGGGAGACTGAAACAGAAGGATTGTCATGAGTTCAAGGCCAACTGGGGCTCCATAGTGATTTGAAGGCCAGCCTGAACTAGAGAGCAAGACCCTGTCTCAAAGCAAAATCAAAAACAAAACACCAAAAAACAAAACAGAGCCGGGGATGTAGCTCAGTGGTAGAGTATTTGTCTAGAAGCATGAGGCTCTGAGTTTGATCTTCAGCACCATAACACAAAATATCCCAGGAGCTCGGGATGTAGCTCCAGGATGGAATGCATATGACCCATGCTCAAGGACCTGGCTTCAATTCCTAGCCCAAAATAAATAAATAAATAGCCTCCAATTCTGAGTTCTTTGCTTATATCTATATTTTAGATCCCACCGTCCTTTTTGTATCCATATCACAGTATCTGTTGCACTTTGGTAAGTATTTTTTTTGTATGTATACCTCCCAACAACCATAACATCCCGCCAGCATCTAGCACAGATGTGTTCAACAAATGTTTGTTGAACAACTCAGTGGATTAAACCATCAGTTGTAAGAATCACTGATATCCCTTGGAGATTTCATTCAGAACACTCCTTACAATAAAATATTGGATCCCTCTTCCAGCACTCAGGAGACTGAGGCAGGGATCGCCTTGAGTTTGAGACTAGCCTGAGCTCCATAGTGTGACCCTATCTCAAAAACAAAAAACAACAACAAAAAAAAATGGATTTTAAAAGAGATTTACCAGAGAGATTCCTCCTTACAATAAAATATTGGATCCCTCTTCCAGCACTCAGGAGACTGAGGCAGGGATCGCCTTGAGTTTGAGACTAGCCTGAGCTCCATAGTGTGACCCTATCTCAAAAACAAAAAACAACAACAAAAAAAATGGATTTTAAAAGAGATTTACCAGAGAGATTCCTCCTAGATATCAGTGTCAAAAAAACTGTGTTTCTCCTCATCCACCTGTTCTTTCCTCTGATGGGCCTTGCGAGTCTTGTATGATTATGTTCACCTCTTTAACCACTAAGAAGCTCAAAGTCCATCTGTAGGAACAAGATGGAACCACCTGACATGTGTTTCTGGGGCTGACCTTCTCCCTGCTTTCCCTTCGATCCAATTCCTTCACTCATTTATTCTGCATGTGGTTACTACAGGGTTGTAGAAGTCATGCCAAGCTCTTTGTGGAACAAATATAGATACACAGAATGAAGGAAACCATCAGTGAATCCGTCAGTCAGTATCTTTCAACTCTCCTCATATGGCCTGTTTTTCAGACCCTTTGCTTTTCTGCTAAACTCAGCCAGGACTTGGTGAGACAGGGGAGGCATCTAGAGTATAAAAGTTAAGGAAGGAAGGAAAAAAATCCTCACTCTCAGGACTGTGCAAGTGCTAACAAAGAGCATGCACGGTCCTGAGAGTGAGACCATGTTTAAGAATGACCACCTAGCCATAGCCAGGGGTGGGGGTGCAGGGCTATAGTCCCAGCACTCAGGAGGCTGAAGCAGGAGACTCTCCATGAAACTGAGACCAGCCTGGGCTACCCAGGAAGATCAAGGCCAACCTAAAGCACATAGAAAGACCCTATCTAAAAAAATAAATAAATAAAAATGAGCTACCTAGCCAGGCATGGTGGTGCTGAGGCGGGAGGACCGGTTTGAGCCCAGCCTATGCAACTGTCTTAAAATAAAAATGGGCTGGGGAATGGGAGGTGTGAAAGAGTCACCTAGCACCGGCTGAACCTGAAAGAATACTTCTTCAAATGTTGCATCCTTGGCCAGACTGGCTTCTACCTGTAATTTCAGCACTCTGGAGGCTGATGCAGAAGGATCAGGGCAAGTTCAAAGCCAGTCTGAGCTACATAGTGAGTTCAAGTCCAGCCTGAACTAGCTGGTGAAACTCCATCTCAAAAATAAGTAAATAGATAAAACTGTACCCTCATCACCCCTCTTGCCTCAGCCTCACAGCCTCATGGTGCACCGTGTGTGCTCTCAGGACCTGCTCCCATTTGCCAGGCTTCTCTGCTCTTGGGTTCTCAGTGCTGAATGCAGAGCTGAGGAGCCCTCCCTGTTGGAGCAGTGCTCTCCCTTGGGTGCCTGATGAGACACCACCTCTTTAGGCCATTGCATTACTCTGTTAACTCATAAATAAACCCCCAGGTCTTTGGCACAGGAACATCATGCAAACCAGGTCTTCCCCATCTTTTCCTCAGTTGATTTTGAACCTGCAGAGAAGGCCTTTAAACAGCACCACAAGAGCATGAGGAGTCAGAACCAGAGAGGAAATGGGTCAAGAGATGAGGGAAGAGATAACAGGTTAGAGAGATGGGGGCGTTGGGGAGATAGGCATCAGAGAGATGAAGTCAGAGATGCAAGTTAGAGGCAGGGCTAGAGTGATGGAGACCAAGGGGTGGAGATAGGAAGGACATGGAAGTGGGCTCAGGAGGAGGACCCGAGGCTTGAGGACCTGGCGAATTTGAAATCAGAGCAAAGCATCCAAGAGATAAAATTAGGAAAAAAAGGAGCTCAGTGCAGATAGGGCTTGGAGAAGAAAAAGCCACTGGGGAAAAGAGCTGGGGGAGATGGAGCCAGGCTGTGAAGAGGAGGGAAATCAAGACTGTTAGGGAAGATCATTCCACCAGAAACACATCTCCCTGACCTGGACTTTCATTTCATTTCTTACCAGGTCTTGGCTTAAAGAGAAAAGGTATCACAGCCACCCTTGGTCTTTCTACTCTCCACCTCACTGTACCAGGAATAACTGAGGGTTGGGGAGGGGCTACCACTGCCACGCTGGTATCCAAGATCCATCTCTCCACCCTTGGGCTCAGGTGAGGTTCTGGTGATGGGAAGCAGGTGTTTTTCACCTGGTCTGGGATTCATGTGAGGTCAGAATCCAGCAATGCAGGTACATGCCCTCTGAACAGCACACCCTTCACTGCTGGGGAGGTGGGTGGAGGCCAGGAGGGTTATTGCAGTGGGGTCAGGGCTGTCTGGCCTCAGTCTCAAGGTAGGATTGGCATTGGAACCACAGGAAAGGGCAATGCCGGCATGAGGATGCTGAACTAAGGTTGCAGAGAGCTGAGAGAAGAAAATCATCTTCAATGAAATCATGAGGTCTTCAGCCAAGAAGCCTCACTCTAGAGAGGAATCCTCATTAAGGGGTAAGCCCTGCTCTACTGCCAGCAGTGCTGTGTTCTCTTAACCATGAATAAGACAAAGCCTACTGTGCCAGTTGCTCAACCTTCTCTTCTGGGGGGACCTGGGGTTTCCCTTTGCTGTCTAGAGGCCAGTAGGGATGGGGCCCTTTAGGGGTGGAGAAAAGGGAAGGAGGTGCCTGGGGACAAAAGGGTGGGACTAAGAGCAGGAAATGAGCTGGGAACCACCATCACCCTCCCTCTACTGCAGGCGCCACACAGAAAAGAGGGCAAAGAGGAAATGACAGATTGGGGTGGGGTGGGGTGGACTAGAGAAAAGAATCGTGTCCTTCCTCTGCAAAGGGCTCAAAATGCCCAAAACAAGCGGGATTGGGCAGCCAGAGTACATGGGTTCCATTTCAAACCAAATTAAGAAAGAGTCTTGAGTGGCTACTCTATGCCAAACACCATGGTGAAGCCCAGAGTGGTCACTGGTCCTGCTGACTTCCAAGCCTACTCCAAGGTAATGGAGGGAGGGAGCCAGGTGACCTCCACTTCCAAGGGCCTGCACCCACCCTGTTTTGCAACTTCCAACCAGGCCTGAAGCCATCGCTTTCATCTCCCAGCGCTGTTCAGCAGCCTCTCCCTTTGCCATTCACCATGCACCTGTCTCTCCTTTCCATGGAAAGAGTCGCAATCACAGAAACTGAAGAAAGAGTCCATCACTGTCCCACACCCTCCTGTGGCCCATCAAGGCAACATAGAGTGTCCTTGCCCTGGGTGCTTGTTCAGCTAAAATGCCACTCCCTCCCTGAGTGCCACCCTCAGGCTCTTGTGGTTGCCGCTGGAGGCTTCTCCTGTTGCCTTTCATTCAAACCCAGCACCATCCACTGTCCCTTCAACCCCTCCTCTCCTGACCCTGTCACCTTAGCCCCACCATCCTGTCCCTCATCCCTCTGCCCTCCCCTCTGTCTCACCCACCTCTCCTGAGCTTCCAGACTCCCCACTTGCTCCCAACCCTGCTCTCCTGGTGTTTACCTGCCCATCACCTCGACCACCCCATCCCCAGAAAGTCACACGGGGAAGCACTCGCCTTTTTCTGAGTCACATTTCCTGTTGGGCCTCCTCATGGGTCTCTTGGTGGTGACTCTGGGCTACCGCCCCTTCCCCAGGAGCACCTAGAAGCTACGTCTGTCCCTCAGACCAGATGGAGCTGGAGAAGCTCAGTGGCTGCCCACCTGCCCACCCGCCCTGAGGTGGCCTCCTTACCCTCCTGGCCTGACTGCAGCAGGTGCTCTTGCAGGTCACACCCAAACACCCGCTCCTTCGAGCTTCCCTTCTTCTTTCCTTTCTGCCGAGACTTCATGGCCGGAGGCCCAGAGCCTGAGGTCCGACCACCTCCGTCCCCCAAGACCTTTGCCCTAACAGTCCCCCATGAGATTCCCACCGGTCACTGGGCTTGGCCGGGACCCAGGGGGCAGGGCTCCGAACTAGGGGTGGCGGGTGGCCTGGGCAACGAGCAGCTCCGGCCTCTGGGGCCCCAGTCACACGGAAGTGGCTGTGGAAGAGGAAGCTGCCAGGACCCTAGCGCAAAACTGTGTCTCGTGGCCCAGCCAGGCACTTGCCTTCTGGCCCTGCACAGCTCTAGGGGAGCAGGAAGCTGTGCAGCTCCTCAAACCCGCTTCCTGTTAGAGCATCTTTGTAACCACAGGGCCTGGGGTGGGGGAGGGAGTTGACACTCACATCCTCACCCATTGCTGGGGCCTCCGCCATTGGTCGAGGGGAGGTGATGTCTGAGCCCTGGGTGGGGTAATGGCGGCTGGGGCGAGAGCAGGTGACTGACATCTCTAGAGACCACAATTCTCAGGTCTGACGTGGAGACCTGAGGCTTGCCTGGGAGTGGGTGGCACGGGGCTCTGCGAACCTTAGCCAAGAGGGAGACTGCTGGGGCTCTGCCTCCGAAGTGCCTGTCACCTTGGTCAAGACACAGTATGTCAGTGAGCCTCAGTTTCCACACACAAGCAAGTGAAGAATGCAGACCAAATGATCTTTAAATCCCTCCAGCTCTGACAATCTGAAACTCAACTGAGTTTCAGTTTCTTTATCTGTAAAAAGGGTACACTGCTGTCTATCTTCATGTAGCTATTATAAATCGTCAGTACAATAAGAGATTTAAAACACTTTACACAGCAAGGCATCAGTTCTTAGCCTGTGGAAACTAATTCTTTGCCCTTTCCCTTCCAGCTGTAGGCACCCTGGCCTCTACTCTGCTTGAGACTGACACACAGCATGGCACTCCAGGCTTATACACAAAAGGGGCAAGAGAGGAACCAGACAGAACAGGTTTTATCTGTTTATTTAAAAACAGAATATCATTTTATATACAAATATGCACATATTTACACACAATGTACATACTAGGATCTCAGATCTTTGGGTTTCCCATTCAAAGTCCCAAGCTGGCCGGAGAACAGGAGACGAGAACCTCTCCTTTAGTCCAGAAATCCAGCAGCTTTCAGGTCATGCAGGGCTTGGGCATTAAATCTCAGTATTCTGGCTGGGTATGTTTGGGTAGGCCAAATAAAAATAAACATCTAAGCCCTGCCTCTATCCAAAGAAAGTGCCAGAAACTGAATCAAGGGCCCAGGAATCCCCAGGGAGAAGGCAACACCCCCAGTAGCACCTCCTTCCTCGGCCAAACTCCCCCCTCCCTTGCTGTATAATCAGTGCCTTCTCTTCCCTACACCGCCACTGAACCAGGAGCACTTGTCACCAACTCCTGCAGGAACCACAAACGACTGTGGACACCACCAAAAAAAAAAAAAGAGAGAGAGAGAGAGAGAGAGAGAGAGATGAGACTAGGGGGAAGAGTTGAGGGTTTCTATGGTGAAGGACCTCTCCTTGTCCTCCCTTAGCCAGTAGCCACAGGGCTCACTACACACCTAGTCCCAGGGCCCAGCAGCTATCAGGCCCCTCCCAAGGGCCTGCCTGGATAAAGATGCCTTAGGAGCACCTCTCAGTGCCACAGGGGTCAACCTTGGGCTGGCTTAAGGGTCCAAGTGAGGTCTGGCCCTGCTGAGTGCCTATGTAGGCTTCCCTTGCTTAAGCAAGCCAAGGAACAATGCAGATAAAGTAAAAGGTTTTACAAGTTGTTGCTCTTATTAAGGGAGTCAGAGCTGTCCTCTGCAAGCTCCCCAGGAAGGTTTTTTACAAGTATGTACATGTAGCAGGCTTACAGGCCACCAGAGGGCAGAGGGCTTCTTTGTAACAGTTCAAGCCTCTGGCAGACCCCTGGGTGGTGGCTTCACACTTGCCCAGTGGCTCTCAAGTGGTAGGAACCCGGCTCCCCCACGTAGGAGGCCAAATTCCAGCTCCAGCTATGCCCGCACACCTGGATGTGGCCCACAGTCTCCACCTCTCACCTCCAACCTCTGCATCACTAATACTGCTCTGGGGTCTGAGGAAAATACCTGCTTTTGCAGGCAGAGGTCACACACAGCCACACGACACACAAAACGAACCCTGACAGCCTTCCCCTCACAATCACCAGAATCTGGTGACACACACCACCATTCACTCTAATAGTGACTGACAAGCCAGTGCAGCCAGGACACATGCTATGGAAGTCACTCCTAGGCTGGGGACATAGTTCAGTGGCACAGCGCCCGCCTGGCAAGTGCAAGGCCCTGAATTCAAGTCCTGGTACCAAAAAAAAAAAAAAAGAAAGAAAAAGAAAAAGAAAGGAAGTCACTCCTCTGCACATGCACACATGATCAGTGAACACACAAGCAAAAATGTACGCACACATGCGCGCATGCGCGCGCACACACACACACACACACACACACACACACACAGTGACCTGTATTTATGGTAGGAAGGACTCAACTGTCGGAGCCCTCCTGATGAACAGAGAGTTGGAGGAAAAGGTCGAGCAGTCGGTGGGGTGGGGAACATCTTCCTCAAGAAATGCAGGCATTTTAGGAGGCTCCCCCCAGGATAAGTGGAATCCCCTGTATCAGCAGAAGGAGCTAGGGGAGGAGGCAGGCCTGGGTCAGACCAGGTGCCCCCGCCCATTGATGTAGATGCCATTGCCTGTGGGCTTGGCCCGTAGGGTCCCATTCTCTTGAACAAAATGGGTCATGGCCTGTTTGATGCCTTCATCTTGGTCTTCCTCTTCCTCCGCCCGCCCAGATCCTGGAGACAGCAGTTCTGTCTGCGTTTCGATCTCCCTCACTGTGGTCAGTGTGGAGTAACTTCGCCCCTCGGGCTCTTCACTCTAGAGACCAAGAGCAGAGGACAACTCAGGAAACAAAGCAGCCAGCCGGAGAGCAGGGTATGGCTGGGGTACAGTAGGGTCAGAGGTCAGGTGAAGTGGGGTAATGGTTGTCCCAGCAGCACAGGGGCTCAGAGATAGGGGCCTGGGCCAAGGCACAGGGCAGGGGCAGTGGAGCAGGAAGCAGAGCAAAGATGTGGGGTTGGGCCACGGAGCCAGGGCTGAGGTGCAAGGGGCTGGTGAGGGGGCTGCTGACGCACCACATCTGGGGCCAGGAGAGGGGCCTGAGGAGAGTGGTGGGGACACCGGTGGGGCCGGGGGGCCTCACCATCACAGAGCAGCTACTGTTGTCCTTGAGACTATCAGGGTGGCCCTCGGCTCTCAGCCCTACACTCTCCTCCGGCTGCAGGGCCCGGACATGGGGGAGGAGTTAGAACAGAGCTCAGCCTCCCCACTTTGCCTTTTCACCTCTCTACCCCCACCAACCTCCTCCTAATCACCTTTCCCCCTACCCCACAGGTCCATCCTCTCCCTGACAGAAACATCCTCACTCCCCTGCTGCCACCCCAAACCCACCCTACAACAAGGCAGATGGTAGCTGATTCCCAGAGCAGCCCCCAGGCCAGCGCTGAAGGCAGCACGGGGTCCTAGCAGACCCCAAGCACTACAACTTCCCACCTGACCCCAGCCCAGTCTCAGCCACCCCTGGGGCAGGGCTGTGCTCCCAGTCAGTTGGCAGAGGGGTCCAGGCACCAGCAAACCCTCACGTGGCCACACACCATGCAGGCACTCAGCCTTGATACAAACCTGATTCCTGGCATCTGACTGATGGGAATGCAGCCTGCGGATGGAGTTCTCCCTCGTCAGGGTCAGCTCCTCCTCACTGGGAAAGACACCCCCCTGTTAACTGAGGACAGCGGTAGTTTCCCAAGGTCAGCCTCGCCTGGCTGAGCCTATGTAAAACAGGGCCGGGAGGGTGCAGGTGCCCTGCTAGCCCTGCAAGTGGCAGTGTGTGCATAACTGCGTTACCAGACATATAGGTCTGGTCTTCACTCAGGCAGTGCAGTTGCCTTCATCCAGCTTTGGTCAAGGCCTCAAGCCCCTCTCATCTCCCCCCAAAACTCTGCCCATCTGTGTCCGTAAGCTCCCCATCGTCAGGTCACCCATCTCTGCGGTCTCCTCTCCCTCCTCTACTGGCCCACCTTGCCTTCTTTGGGTTCCCAGCTCAGCTCTGCCCACCCAGAAGTGGCCAGTACTCACTACTTCTGGGTCATCTGCTGGGCTTTGCGTCGGTGGTATCTGGACATGAGCACCACCACCACCACCAGGAGGCAAAACAGGAGCGCGGCGATCACACCCACCACCACCACCGAAGCCGACACCAGGTCCACCTGCTTCCCTGGGTCCTCAGGGTCTGCTGCAGACAGGCCGATGTCTGAGGTGTCTGCACAGATCCCCACCCATCCCCAGACCCACTGCCCACCTCCACCATCCTCACACAACACACCCACAACCACCCACTCGACTCGCCCTTGCAAAACACACCACCATCCAGCCTCCAGCAAATAAACACTTCCCCAGTTCCCACTCTCTGTCTTGCTTCCTGTTGCCCCCCACCACAGACCTGGCCCACGTTCATTCTCCCCCCACCCTCCCCTACCCCAACCCCACCCCCAAGCTTACCAAGAACATCCACGGTGACCCGGAAATCCCTTGAGGAAAGCTCATTACTGACGTGGCAGACATAGATGCCGCTGTGCTCAGTGGTCAGCGGGGGAAAGCCCAGCGTGCCCCCTTCCACTCGTGCCCCAGTGGGCAGAGGCCCATCCAGCCTGGAGGACAGGGAAGCTGAAGGGTGCCGGCTGGAGCGGGCAGAGCTGCCACCACCCAACATGCCCAGGCAGCCCTCCACCCCTCTCGCCCATGACGTCACCCAGGGCCGCGGGCTGTTCCCACGGTGCCCCGCCCTCCCCCAGGCAGGTCTAGGCAAGGACCCCTTCTCCCTGCTGCCCAGCCTGACCTGGGCACCCCCCACACACACTCGGGGAAGATCCACACGCCTGCCATCCCACACGCTCCCACAGCATCACGTCATCAGCACTGGGTACCAGGTCCACACAACAGGACACTCTACTCCTAGCTGAACTCAGAAGTTCTCGGAAAATGTGGCTGTGTGCTCCAGCACTAGTGACGGCCCACAGCACAGTCCCCAAACATAGCCCCAGGCACAAGACCACATGCATCGCTCCTATGCTCACACATGAGAACACGCTTAGCATGGGCTCACACATATGTGCACCCTACCCTCCCTGATTCTCCAGACAGCTCAGGCCCTGGAAAAAAGCCAAGGACTCTTAAGGTAACTGGGCAGAAGTGGGTGGCTGTTTTTGAGGTCCTGGCAGCACTGTGGTGGTTACAGGACTGCTGGTGTACCAATAGATACAGACAGCTGGTTTTCTGGTTCATTCACTTTATACACTCGCTTTATATACGTATATACAATGTTTATTTGTATTTATTTATTTTTTTGGCAAGGGGGTGGGGGGATCAAACTCACAACCTTGTGCTTGCCAAGCAGGCGCTTAAGCCACTGAGCCAAATCTCCAGCCCTGTTACAATGTTAAATACTAAACATTTTGTATTATATTTCACTTTTGTTGGCACTGGAAACTGAAACCAGTGACTTTGCTCTGAGCCACATATCCAGTCCTTTTAAAAATTTTTCATTCTGAGACAGAGTCTCACTAAGTTGCTAAATTGCCCAGACTGGATTTGAATTTGGAATCCTCCTACCTCAGCCTCCTGGAGTGCTGAAATTACAGGTGTGCACCACCATGCATATTCTTGTATTGGTAGAAACATATGCCCTGACTTATGTAGTGTTCAGAATATATGGTCCCGGCCCAAAGGAGTACATCCTACCCCAGAGAGAGAAGGACTCCTGTCCAAGGTAGGTCTTCCCCAGGCTCAGGCCCTTACCGTGTCCAGTTGTACGAGGGAGGAGGCTGCCCCTCACTCAGGCACTTGAGCATAGCTCCCTCTTGGCCAACATGCCACAGTTTTTGATCCTCCAGGCCACGCACAGAGGCCTCAGCCAGGACTGCAATGGGAGATGAGAGGAGAAAGAATGAGAACAGGCCCTTAACCATGGGGTTCCTCGAAGGGCTCCCACCCCACACCCCACCCTGCATGAATTCACCTCCCCCTGCCCTTCGCAGCCCACTCATCTGCTGCCAAACCTAGCTGGGCCCCACCTCTCTGATGGCTTCTGACCACGTGGCTCCCTTTCCTCTCCAAGCTCAGTCTGTATTGGTTTACCTGTGCCACGAGCCCAGAAGTCCCAGGTCACACTGTTTCCTGGATCTCCTGTGGTGCCTAGCATAGTGCTAGTCACAGAACAGATGCTCCATCAATGCTGCCAGATTCTTTGAAGGCCTTAGACCCTGCTAGGTCATTTGCCCCCACCCCTTCCATGCTAGGGATCAAATCCAGGGCCTTCCCACTCAGGCTTTTTTTTTTTTTTTTTTAAAAAAAAAAAAAACAAGGCCTTGTGCTGGACATGGTGGTGCACACCTGTAACCCCAGCACTCGGGAAGCTGAAGCAGGAGGATTGCTGTTGGTTCCAGACTAGCACGAGCTACATAGTGAGTTTAAGGCCAGCCTGGGCTACATAGAGAAACTCTGTCTCTAAAAAAAGACAAAGTCTTACTTAGTTGCCCAGGCTGGGCTCCAACTTGTGATCCTCCTGCCTCAGCCTTCCAGAGTGCTAGGATTTACAGGGCTGCACCACCACATCTGGTTTGTTAGTTCATCCCCTTAATAAACACATATTGAAGAGCCCTACTTTATGCTCAACGTTAGAGTAGTACGAGCTGAAAATGCCCTTATCCCCCAGAGGTTTGAAGTCTAATGCTGGAAACACAGTTCTATCATTTCCTGAGTGCCTCCTATCCTTTGAGCAGAGCATGAGATACTTTGCATTCTTGGGGGATAATTCCCATCAAAATCCAGTAAAGTTGCCATAATTACACTCATTCTGCTGATGAAGAAAATGTAGCCTAACAAGATTAAATAACAGTTGGTAAACGAGGACTTGTCTCAAGTCTGCCTCCAAACCAAAACTGTATATTTTGCAAAGTGCTTTCAATTTCATATTTATAATTGATTCTTCCAACAACACTGTGAAGCAAAGCAATCTCTTCTGCAAAGGTAGGGACAGTGGCTGGATGTGCTAGCACAGGATTGTAATTCCAGCACTCTGTGAGGCTGAGGCAGGAGAACAGCAAGTGTGAGCCCCCTATGTGACAACTTAGTGACTACCTTGTCTCTAAATAAAAAAATAAAAAGGGACGGGGTATGTAGCTCAGTGCAAAGGCCCTGGTTCAACCCTCAGTACTGCAAAAAGAAAGGGACTCCGAGCTCAGGGAGAACTAAGCAATTTGCTGAGGTCCACAGGGTTTGGGCTGCAGGTTCTATACCTTTGGGCAAGTGCTCTCATGCACATAGCCTGCAGACTCCAGCTGGCCATCCTGGCATGGCACAGGGCCTCACAGTGTCTCCCTAATTTTTTTTTGGAACCCACAGGGCCCCATACCCAAGCATCTAAGTACTCACAAGCCACTTGGAGGGTGTGGGTGATCCTTTGGTCCTGGAGCAGGCCAGGGTGGGACACCACACAGGTAAGTGGCTGCCCGTTCATGCTGCGACTTGGTACCAGGCGGAACTCTGACGTGACAGCGGCTGAGCGAGAATGCGTGAAGGTACGGTTGATTGTTGTGCCTTTGACCTCGGTATCCCAGGTCACGTTGGGGGCCGGGCTGCCCTCAGCTGTGCAGGAAGCTGCCAATGTCAGGCCCTGGCCCTCTTCCAGGGGTGGGCCAGGGTTCAGTGAGGGCAGGGGAGGCACTGCGGATGGGGGCACAGAGGTCAGAGGTATGAACAACCCCACTTCATATCAGCCCTGCAAATTGTAGGTCCCCTTTTCTTTCTCTTATTTCACCAAAAAAAATCAGGTCAGTGGTAGAATTCCAGGTGACTACATTTTCCCCCATTACTTGAATTTTTTTACAATGAGCATGGGTCATTTTTTAAAAAAATAAAAATAATAAAGCAATTTTAAAAACTAACTAGATATTATCTATATAATAATAATAGCACTGTTTACTTAGCACTTACTATGTTGCAGCTATTATGTTAAACACATTACAAGTGTTATCTCATTTAATTCTGTCAACAAACCAGTGAGGTAGGCATTATTATTGCTGTTTTCAGGTGAGGAAATAAAAGCTCAGGGAAGTAAAAATGACTTGCTCCAGGTCATCAGCTCATAGGTGACAAAAACCTAGCATCACACTCAGGTTTTTCTACTCCAAAGTTGATGTTACTAACTTCCCTGCAGATAAAGGGAATTTATTCAGGCCTTTGATTTTAACTTCAAAATATTAACAGCCAGAGCACAGAATGGAAAAGACTTTCCTTAGCCCTAAGTCCAGGTGGGCCACAGGTGCTCACAGTGCAAAAGAAGGGCTTCAAAGGCAGCTGCAATCTCAGACTACATTCTCTGAAAGTCCAGATTAAAGAACATATAAGCCCCCACTGGTCATGTGTGGCCCCAGGACAGCTGGGACTCAAGTTCACATCTGTACCCCGCATTTTACGGCTACGGAGTCCAAAATGGCGAAAGAGTATTTGAATCAATGTCCTCAGTGGAAATGGGGCAGGAGACAATCTATGTAGCCTGCAGAAGAGTAGACTCTGATGGAATATGACAAAGGTCCTCAACTGTTTGAAAGGCACGTGTAAGATTTCTCCAGAGGGCAAAATGTAACACAGAGGGAGAGTTCAGGTCAGCAGAAGGAAGAACTCCCTAGTAACGGGATTCCTCCCCAGCTGCGAGGGTCAGTTGGAGAAAATTTCTGGACTGCGAGGAAGGATGGTTTGCGAGGTCCTCTCTGTCGCCTGCAGGACCCCACATTTGCTCCTGCTTTGCCCCTGCCTCATTTATCTCTGCAGTCCCCATCGCTGTTCCTCCTGCTTCCAGCTTCTCCTCTCCTGGACCTGAGCCTGGGCTCCTGGCGCAGCAGCCTGGGCCATACCCAGCGGCCCCGCTTACCCAGCACGCGCAGCCGCAGTCGCGCCTGGAAGCTGCCGGCGGGAAAGGTGCTCACGCGACACTCGTACTCGCCCTCGTCCGCTTGAACGGCGTTGCGCAGGAGCACTGAGCCGTCCAGTGGGTCCCGAGGGGGTGGCGGTTGTTCCACGCGGCCTTCGTAGGCCGAGTTCACGTGTAGCCCATACTTGGAGTGGAGCAGCGCCAGCTCCCCAGTTCCCTGGTTCGCGTCCACCCGAGCCCACGCCACCTGCGCCACCTGCTCGCCGGGGTTCCCTCTGTAGATGCAGGGGAGGTTTGCATCCTGGCCTAGCACCACGGTCACCAAGTCCGAGGTCCGCAGCTCACCCGCTCGGCACCGGCCTGCAGGGGGCAGACAGGAGCAGCCAAGATTAGGGGAGCTGGTGGAGGAGCCGGGCGACACATTCATCATGATAATGACAGCAAAGCCGGGGCCGGAACTAGTGGAGCGTTTTATGCTTGCAAAGCGCATTCAGTTCATTACCTCATTAGATCCACAAAACATTGGCAAGAGGTAGGCGTTATTATTGCCATTTAACAGATGAGGAAACTGAGATCCAGAGAAAGGAAGTGGCTTGCCTAAGGCCACACAGGCAGGATTTATGGAAGGCTCACACCCTCGGGGCAGCCTAGGATTGAATCCTGAGTTATCTGCAAGATGGAAGACTATAACAGGACCACAAGCAGCCGGGCGTGGTGGCGCACGCCTTTAATCCCAACACTCGGGAGGCTGAGGTAGGAGGAGCGTTGTGAGTTTGAGGCCAGCTTGGGCTACAACGCGAGCGCAAGGCCAGTCTGAGCTATATAGTGCCACCCTGCCTCAAAAACCTAGGGCAGAGAGTTTGGCTCAGTGGCTTAAGCAGGTTGTGAGTTGGATTCCCCAGTGCCGCAAAAAAAAAAAAAACAGGACCACAAACCAAGCTCTGCCCTCAGGCAGCTCACAGTCCTTAGGCAAATGGAATTGATGCAAACAGAAACAGGAAAGCCCTGAAGAAACTTTCACAGCAGGCTCAACCTCCCAATGGGATAAAAGGGAATGCATGCAGAGCTGCTGGTGTCTGGGATGGGGCACAGCGGGAGGGAGGGGGCCATGCCAGTCGTCCCCTGGAACATTCTTCTCATGACTTGTGAATGACAGCCCTGGATTCCCAGGGACAAGGAGGTAGTCCATGTGGGAGGAATGGCATGAACCAAGGCTCAGAGGCAGGAATGAGCAAGCCACTGAAGACAGAAAGGCCCCTTAAAGAGATGAAGTCAGGGAAGACACAGCAACAGGGTCGGAGTAAGGTGTCAGGATCAGAGCACTGGGAAGGAGGAGCAGTGTTCCGCATGCGCACTGACAAACAGCAGCAGGAAGCCCTCAGGGATTGCAGAATCAGAGACACCTGTCATGTGACCTTCTGCAAATAAGGATCTGGTCCCTGCCCCCCTGGGACCTGTAGCCTGAACAGGAGGAAGAGGTGCAGATGGAGGCAGACAGAGAAAAAACGTAATGGTGGGTTCTGATTTAGTGCTCAGTGGTGTGTTGCAGGCCATTGTGTGCTGAGGTCAGTAGAAGTGGGAGGGGAGAGACCCAGAAAAGCATTCTTGGTAAAGGATCAAGGTGAGGCAGTGGCTGGTTCAGGAAGTAGAAGAGGACCCAACCTAAGGCAGGGTGTGTGTGTGTGTGTTGAGCAGAAATGGAAACTATGGCTGGGGTTGGGTGGGGCCAAATTATCCGGGGGACCATCCATGCCAGGATCAGAGATTCAGATTCAGTCAAGAGGAAATGGGGAGTCACTTCAGTTTCCTTGGGCACTGAGCAGTGTGAGCCAAGTGGAGACGCGCAATCGGAGCAGAAAGCAGGCTGACGGAAGACAGGGCACTCCGCAGAAGCTGCAGCACATGCCTGGGCACAGTGGTGCTGGGGCAGAAAGGTGGACACAGTTCCTGGGGGAGATTTGACAAGGATTTAGCCATTGACTACAGAAAGAGAGATGAGAGAAAGAAAAGACTCAAGGACATTTGCATTTCCAAGATGGGTAACTTATAAGGGAGCAGAGCTCGGGACTGGAAAGAAATGGAGTCATGGAGTAAAATGTGGACTATGAGGCCAGGGGCTGGGTCAGAATGGAATGGTGCTCTAGTGTGGCAAGAGCTCCTGGCTTTGGGATCTATACTCCAGCAACCCCAATGGGTTATAGTCCCTGCCTCTGCACAGCACCCCACACACCCTTTTGTTCCTCACCTTTGCTCATACTGTACGCTGCCTGGAATGCCCTCCTCCCTATGTCTGGTAGCTCCTACTCATCATTGTCTGGAGAACTCCTACTCACACCTTAAGACTCTGCTTAGGCATCACTTCCTTCTGGAATCCTCCCCCCACCACACCCCCTGGCAGCCTTGGGTGCCTGTCCCTGGTACTCCCCTGGCACCCTACTTGTACTGCACCATAGAACTTTATCCCATAGATGGTCCTTGCTGTTTTTTTGTCTGCCCAGACTGAGCTCTGTAAGAGTAAGAAACAGGGTCACCTGTCACTTATGGAAACATGGTTTCTGATTTCATGCTCAGTGGAATGCTCAGTGGTCTCCATACCTGCCATATAATTGGTGTTTAATGAATGTTTATAGAATGAATGAATGAGTGAGTGAATGAATGAATGAATAACAAAAGAATGAGTGAGCAAGATGGGCAGAAGGAAAGGATAGACCAAGGAGGAATGAGCAGTTCTTGTGTAGGCCAGTGGGGAGGGCGGTGGCGTGGTGACCTTGGGGTGGAGGCTGGATAGGGTAGCTATTTGGGTTCACAGCCAAAGGGAACACCTCTGAACCAGACAAGGGAAGAAAGGGCAATGGCCGGAGGAAGGCCTAAAGGGAGGAAGTGAAGCACAGAGTGAACCAGAGGGTTCCATTCAAGCAAAGGAGGGGTCCTGTGCCCTGCTACTAGCAGGAGTGGAGGAAGGGAGGATGCTGCTGGGGATCTGGGAGGGCCCAGACTGGACGGGACAGACCTGCAGGGCCAGATACCAGGGCCCTGACCTGCCTAAGCTAATGTTGGTCCCACCCTGCCCAGCCTGGGAGTCCAGCTAACCACCTGCACCCCTCCCAGGCACCTTCTCCTGGCACTGGAGGGGGCAGGGCTGCCAAAGAAGGGCTGGGGTGGACTTGGGACTACTCTGCTTCAAATACTGATATCTATTCAGTCCATGGTGGTCCCAAGTCATGCCCACTAAGACCCTCACTCTTATAAAGATCACTTTGGGAACAGTGTTAGATGGGGTGTTCCCCACACCGCTCCCTATGTTTGCCAGTCACCTGTGCCACTTCACCACAAATAACCTATAATTCTCCCAAAAGCTACTTTCTTTAGGGCACAGCAGAAATTGGGTATAAAGCATGTCTGAACCAAATCCTCTTTGTCTCTATTTATAAAATCCCAACATCCCCACCTCCAAAGGACAAGCAGCCCAAGCTTTCCAGAATGAAGAACCCAGTAAAACAGGAAAGTCACTTTTGGATGTCTCCTATAGCCCCTATTGCCCTAGATCTGCTGTTTGGTAGGAGCATCCTGGGACAGGACAGCAGCCCCCGCTACTTGTCTCCAGTCCATCCACTGAGCTGCAGAGTAAAGAGAACCTGGGCCCTGGAGTCTTCATCCTGGACTAAGTGGACTCAGGAGACCAGGCTTCCAGGCCAAGGCAGGCCAGGACTGCCTCCTCCTTCTCTCCCCCACCCAGTGCCTGCCTGGCGTCAGCATGATGATGTCACCGGGCTACAGGAGACACACTGCCTGGCTGATGAGGTCACCCTGCGGGCATGTGGTGGCCAGGCGAGGCCAAACCCACGGACCCTTCTTCTGCAAACCTCACTGAGGCTGGTGGACTCTAACTTGCTGGGCACTCCTCCTCCTGACCCTCCCCGGCCTCCTCCCAGGAGCACTAGGACGCTGGTCAGGAGCCTTGGTGACTCAGAAGCCGCCACACAGCGGCAGGCCTAGCCACAGCCGCCACCACCTTGCGCAAGGGAGAACAGGCCCAACTGGCCAGACGGGATCCCTGCCCTCAGCCTCCCCCACCCCTGGCCAGGCCCCCTCGGGCCTCTTTAGGGCCCTACCCTTTGTGTACCCCACCCGCTCCCAGACAGGCCCTCCATTCCTGGTGTTGGCTGCCTGGCTGCACCCCACCCTGGGTTCCTGGGTCCCAACTTTCCTTCTGTGTGAGGCCTGGCCTCTGGCCTCAGCAGGGGAAACTGAGGTTGGCACCTGCAGATACCCAACCCTCAGCATCGTTGTGGAAGAAATCTTTTTTTACGAGGGCCTTTATCCGTCAGCATCCTCTGCTGGTCCATAGAGGGTGCACACAGGCATCCTCACGGTGGGCCTGTGAGGAGGAGGAAGGAGCAGGTTTGTGTTTTGCGTGTCTGAACATGTGTTTATCTTTGGTCGAGGGCCTGCTGGTCTTTCTAGCTCATGTGCATGTAAAGCTATCTCCCTCCGTAAACTGAACAGTGTTTCACACATGTATATGTTCATATCTGATCCTCAGCGGAGTCCATGTACATGCTCTCCTATACCCAGAGGGAAGAGCTACACACTGGTGCTTGAATGTGTGCACATGCACCGTGACATGAGCATTTGACACCCCTGTATGCATGGCGTGCGAGCCTCTCCTGAGGAATTCTGCACGCAGAGTAAATATTTTCACGTTGTTCAGTCGTTTATCTTGGCTTCCACATGTCTATCGGGCTCAGCTGCCCTCGGTCAGTGTGTGGCTCAGAGCCTTCGTCTATGTGGCTGCCTGGAGTGTTGCCCCTGGCCACCCTCCTTGCCTCACCCTCACACTTAAGGGTAGATTCATCTCAGGCTCCAGGTGGAGGTACCCAGAGATGAGGTCACTGGCCCTCCGGGGGATGGGAAAGTGCCACCAAACCTCCCCGGCAGAACAAAACCAAAGCGCCCTCCCTTACTCCTCTGGTTCTCACTACAGGGACTCCCACCCTTCTCACCACCCCCAGCCACTCCCCTGGGCCCCCCAGTACCTCTGGCCCCCCAAGGAGGCCTCACCCTGGGAATCTGTCAGGGCTCTACTGTTGCCACCACCAGAAAAACCAGCTTCAGCTCCAAGCCTGGGGTAAAGACTGTGTGGTGTGGGTTTGGTAGGAAGGAGGGGGACCTGCTTGGGGGTTAGGGGAGGGGTCCGAGCTGTCTAGGGTCTCATTCTCCTGTTTAACTCTTGACTCCCTCCACCCCTGTGCACCTGCTCCACCAGACAGAACTGTGGATGTAGGTGAGTTTGGGGTAAGAAAGATATAGAAGGAAAGCACCAAAGCCCCCCAACCAGGACAGGTGCCATAAACAATACAAAAAGGTCCTCTGGGTCCTCCCTTCCCCCTATAACCTTGGCCTTGGAGAGCTACAGAACTTTGAAAACCGCAAGACTTTCCCTGGCTGCCTTCATCTACCTCCCTCACTTACCCCCCACTGTCCTAAGCCCCCCAGCTTAGTGAGAGCTTCCCAACCCCGGGCAAAGCGCCCACTGCAGATTACTGTCTGGGGAGGGGGCACAGCAATCATAGAGGGAGAGGAGAACAATGCGGGAGGATGAGCCTGCAGGCAACCTGCTCGGGCCCAGACACAACTCCCAGCACAGATAAGTCCCCTAAACCCCCCGGAGCCAGAGTCTGAGCCCCACTGAGTCACCACAACAGCTACAGCGCGGGTGGGAGACCCAGAACTGGGCTTCTCTCAAACTCTGGAGATGCTTCTCCCCACCCCCACTGCTCCCAGGCTCACTGCCCCCTCCAAGGCCAGCTCTGCACCACCCCAACTCAACAGTCTCAACCCCAGCTCTCCGGACACACGGGTGGGGGTGGGTAGGCAACCATGGGAAAAGCTGCTGAGGCCGACAGTTCCCAGGTGTCTCCTGCTCAGTGAGAGGGAGTCCAGTGCCCTGGCTACAGTCCGCCTCCGGGAGGCGTGGGGAGGATTCTCCACTCTGAACTTCTCTCATTCTACATGCTGTTCCCAGATCCAGACCCCAAGGCACCTCTTCTGCCTTCCCTCCTGACTCAGTTGCCCCACTTCACCTCCCTCCTCTCTGCCTAGACTTTGTGGACAATGCAAGGGCATGTTTTAGAGGCCAAAAAAGATAGGCACCCACATACACACCCACTGGCCTTGTTCCCCACTGTGGTTGGCCCCATTCATTTTGTCTGGGGGATCTCTGATTCTGAGGCTGTGGTGCAGAACGTGCTATGCTCCTTATCATTATTTTTGTGGCCGGAGTCTTCTCACCTGGGCCACCTCAAACACTAGGGTGGGGCCAAGGGCTTCCCTGGGATTCTCCCAGTTCTTGCAAACAGGCAGGGAAGAAAGCTTCCCTTTCTGGCTTCTCTGGGTTTGGGTAGGTCCTACAGGAAAGGGCCTGATCCCCTCTGTAAGCAGGAATAGAAAAGCAGAGATGGAGCCCCTCCCTTTCTAGGATGCTAACCTCAGTCAGAAAGCTGATGCTAAGGACAGAGCTCAGTATTCAGAGAACCACTCACTCTCTGGTTCTGCACGGCCCACTGGCCCCAGACATAGACCTAAGGACCGGGAGCCTAGTGGGGGCATCTCTCAGATTTGAATCCTTCAGCTCTAGGGCAGGAGATGGGGGAGGGAAAGGGAGAGGACCTCACCCGGAAACTCATCCCATTAAGGAGAGACAAAGAGCTGTGGTGTTGGAGGCGCCTCCCAAGCCTGGGCTTCTCTCACTGTCAGGGGTGGGGCAGGGCCCTGGGGCTTTGAGCACTAAAGGCCCACTGGTTGGGGGAGCAGGTTGCAGAAAGGCAAAGAAGGCAGTGTCCTGGGGAAAGATCTCCATTCCCACTAGAGATAAGCCAAGGACCCTTTCAATCTCCACAGTCAGATTGCCCACTCTTCCAACACCCCAGCACATCTCATTAGCCAGGGGCTGGACAGTCAGAGTCTTAGGATTCAGAGATGGAAGGTTGAGCCCTACTTCTTGGTGTATTGAAATTAAGTTTCTTAGTCACTTATGGTCACCTAGCAGTTCAATAGCAGACATGGGATCTGAACCCACGAATTGACTGCTCAATCTAAGGATTTTTCAAAAATGTAGAACATTTCAGGTTCCTGGGGCTCCTAAGGAAATGCCTACATTCCTAAGAGTCAGAATGAAAGTGGTGGTAGAGGTGGGGCCAAGAGACCCTTGAGCTAAAAAGGTAGGGTCCAACCTAGTTCCCAGCTCTAAAAGCAACCTTTAACCCTGTGCAGTTACACAGTAGCTGCAGGATGGTCTCTTCCTAGGTACCGGAATCCTGGGGCAAACCAGGCTTCCTCCCTCACGAGCACTGGGGGAGGTCAGGAGTAATTTCCTAATAATAAGGGTTCACCTTTCCCCTTCCCTGGGCTTCTCGTGGAAAGAACAGCTTTGCTTCATGGAGAAGGTAGGAATCCTGTCTTATTCACCAGCATCTAGTACCCTTGCTGTGCCCGATGCGTGCGCGGTGAGGAGTCAGGAGACCAAGACACTAATCCTGGTTATGCTTCTAACATGGGCGATCTTGCAGATCTCACCTGCCTATCTCTGTTTTGCCATCTGTAAAATGAAGCTGAAGTGATCTCTTTGATCCCTTCCAAGTCCTGAGACAGCATGACTCCATTCTGCAGGTGTGGGTAGACCCTACAGGAAAGTGCCTGCTGGGTTCTTTGGCCCCAGCAACCAGGCCCCACCCTCTTGGCCTAAACTAGGGAGAAGGGTTGCTTGGAAGATGGAAATTAAGACACAGGTAATGGGAAGTAGACATGGCAGGGGTTGGAACTCCAGATCCTGAGAGTGGAGGCTGGGTCAATGATCCTTCCATGGTGAGACTAGAGTGAGAACAGCCCTCAACCCTGCCGATGCAGCCACCCAGGCTTTGTTCTCTTCCTGAGAGCTTCAGTTGGGGGTGGGGTGGGGTGGGGGAGTCATGACCAGGGCCTGCTGGACAACCGAAGCTCCCTCCCTCCTGCTTCGGAGGCTGAAGATCCAACCGCCCTGTCCACATAGGCCCCAGTTTTCCAATGAGAAAGATTCTGTTATTCATTACTCTGTGAATAGCCTATGACATCCCACTGTGGCCCCACCATGTGCATTCACACACACCCTCAGAGACCCCTACTCTGACGAGTACAAATTCCTGTCATTTATGTCTGCTCCACATACATTAGACAAGCAGGAAGTACAGAGAAAAACAGGCATCTAACTGAGGAAATGAGGGACAAGAGATGAACAAAAGGGACCACACCCTGTCTAGGAAGCCCCCTACCCCAGACCTCCAGCTCTCTAACTGTACTGCTGCCCTGGCACCTAACAGCGTGCGTACCCTGGGAAAAAGAAAGAATGCTCAACTTTCCCGTAGTCATCAACAGGCACCCCAGTCCTGGTACCCTAGATAATCCTAAAGAGAAGAGAAGGAGAAACAAAAGCTCCATCAGCCGGGGATGTAGATCAGTGGCACAGACCCTGCCTGGGAAGTGCAAGGTCCCAAGTTTGATTCCTGCCACAAAAAAAGAAATGCCTCATCTGCTCCCTGGACATCAGGTTTCCTGCTTCAATGACTATGGAGGCCAACTCAGCCCTGAGTCAGCCCTTGCTCTCAGCTGCAGCTGGGGAGCCCTGGCACAGGCCAACGCACCTCCAGGGAGCTCTGGGGTGAGCAGAGTCCTGCCCAGTTCCAACCCCTTGCCCACTTGCCCTGGGGCACCATATCTACCCTGACTCCCACCAGCTCAAGCTTTGGCAAAGGAGGTCAGGGACCCTAGACATGGTAACCTGCCTGGGGCCTAAAGGGGACCTGAAGGGGAAGAAATACAACTGGCTCTTCTGGGGGTACTGTTGACACTTGGGATGAGAGACATTAGCTATTCCATCCAGAATCTGAGGAAAGAGAATGTTCGTGTGGGTGCGTGAGTGCGTGCGTGTTTATGGATTTGTGTCTGCGTGTCTGTGCCAGGCTGAGCGCAGAAGGCTGGGGTCCTGATGGTTCAGGCACGTCCTACCTGTGAATGATGCCAGGAGCAGCAGCAGCAGCAGCCAGGCTTCAGGTCCCCACATCTCGGCTCCCAGGGACAGGGGCATTGGCTGCCCAGTGTTCCTGAAGTTCCACCGAGTTCTCCCTGGGAGCCGGTTCTAGAGCTGGATGAGGCGCGACCCAGAAGGCAGGAGGCCGTGGATTCCCGGGATGCTGACGTACCTGCCTATCCCACTTGGGTCTCCGCTAGGGGACCCAGCCCTGTTCTACCCACCCAGCCGTGGCTACCCCCAGAAGCCGTGATCGGAGCTCCGAGCTCCCCCAGAGCTGCTTCCCACGCCGTGGCCAACAACGACGGCAGAAACCTGGGAACCTGCTCAGCAGGTCAGAACAGGTGCGTCTCTGGGGGCTGGGCCTGGCACGGAGACTCAGCAGCCACCGCCCCCACGGCCTGAGCTAGCTAATGGGCGCCAGGGAGGGAGGGAAGGAGGAAGGACCTGAGTGGGGGCGGTGGGATCCCATCCTCAGCTCTGGGCTTTACCTGCAAGTGTGTGGAAGGGGCTGCGAAGGGAGCGGCAGGGGCGGGGGCAGGAAGGACCAGGCCGTCTCAGAGAGGGAAGCACCAGGCCTGGCCAGGACAGATGGGCAAGGGCCTTGTGTGAAGTCTGGCTGGAGACCTTGCTGAGTTCCCCGAATTTCTGCAGGAACTCAGCTTCGGAACCACAGAATCAACAACGGCCAGTATGAGGGAGGATCCTCCTGCCTGCCGGCCCATATATTGCATTCTTCAGAGGGGAAACGGATCTTGAGAGGGAAAGGGATTTTCCACGAGACACACAATTTTTGTTTTGTTTTGTTTTGTTTTGTTTTGTTTTGTTTTGTTTTGTTTTGTTTTGAGACAGGGTCTCACTATGCAATTCAGGCTGACCTTGAACTCAGTATACAGCCCAGGCTGGCATTGAACTCGCAGTGACCCTCCTACCTCAGCCCTTCAAGTGCTGAGATTATAGGCCTTCACCACCATGCCCAAGTAGAGGACACACAAATTTTAAGATCATGGTTTGCTCAGACATCTATGTCCCTAAGGTAGGGAACTAGTTTAAAGACCACTGAGAGAGCCGGCAGTAGTGGCACACGCCTGTAACTCCAGCATTCAGGGGGCTGAGGCATGAAGATTGTTGCAAGTTCGAGACCAGCCTGGGCTACAAAGTGAGCTCAAGGCCAGCCTGAATTACATAGCGAGACCCTGTCTCAAAAAGACAAAAAAAAAAAAAAAAGACCCCTGAAAAAGAACCTAAATGCTCCTGTGTGGCCTCACCCCTACACTATATAGTAGAAGCCAGGGACCGAGCAAGGAATTCACCCTATGCGTAGATACCTGACTTCCCTCTCACGGATGTCGCAGCTTCAGCACCTTGATACCAGGAGCCCCAACAGTACAACTTGCATGGGGGTGGGGCAGGTCTCTTCTATCCTCCCCATGGCCATCTTTTCCATTTTGTTCAGGCATAAGGAAAACCACGTGTTTGGACATTGCAAGGACAATCTTTATTTCAAAGATTGTGTCCCTATGTTCCTGTAAGTATTCTCAGACTGTCTGATCATGTGCTTCCATTTTGTATGTATAAAAGTGACCATCAGGTGACACAGAACTCTACTGATCTACTTACAATAGCCAGAGGAAGGGGCTACATTGTGAATCCCCAGAAAACTTAGTGAAGTGGAGAGCAGATTGGGACCAGAGGGGAAAAAAAAACCCACAAAACAAAAATTAAAACAGGTAAACATAGAATTATACATGAAAGAACAAAAAAATGTGGGTTAAACTCTTACAGTAGGGTCCTCTTGTCTGGAGAGGGGCGGGAGGAGAAATCAAGATGCAGTATGGGGCTGGAACCAGGTACATGGCCGCACCTGTAATCCCAGCACTCTGGAAGGCTGAAGCAAGACAATCACAGGTTTGAGCTCAACACAAGCAATTTATCAAGATCTTATCTCAAAACGAGAAATATGAAGGACTGAGTGAGGGTGGATTTAGCTTAGCAGCACAGCTCCTGCCTGGCAAGTGCAAGGTCCTGAGTTTGATTCCTGCTTTTAAAAAAAAGATGGGGAGCCGGGCGTGGTGGCGCACGCCTTTAATCCCAGCACTTGGGGGGCTGAGGTAGGAGGAGCGTTGTGAGTTCGAGGCCCGGCTTGGGCTACAACGTGAACGCAAGGCTGGCCTGAGCTACCTAGTGCAACCCTGCCTCAAAAAACCAGGGCTGGGAGTTTGGCTCAGTGGTTTAAGCACCTGCCCTGGCAGGTGCAAGGTTGTGAGTTCAATCCCCAGTGCCGCAAAAAAAAAAAAAAAAAAAAAGTGGGAGCCGGGCGTGGTGGTGCACACCTTTAATCCCAGCACTTGGGAGGCTGAGACAGGAGGAGCATTGTGAGTTCGAGGCCGGCCTGGGCTACCACGGGAGTACAAGGCTGGCCTGAGCTACATAGTACGACCCTGCCTCAAAAAAGTAGGACTGGGAGATTGGCTCAGTGTCTTCAGTGCCTGCTAGGCAGGCGTGAGGTTGTGAGTTTGATCCCCAGTGCTGAAAAAAAATAAATAAATAAAAATTAAAAAAAGGTGGGGGAGCCGGGAATATAATTTAGCTCAAAGGCCCTGGTTTCAGCCCCAAGTATAGTAACATACACACACACACAATGTCAGTAAGGCAGAGAGTCTTTTTTTTTTGCGGCACTGGGGATTGAACTCACAACCTTGCGCTTGCCAGGGCAGGCGCTTAAGCCGCTGAGCCAAACTCCCCAGCCCCGGTTTTTTGAGGCAGGGTCGCACTATGTAGCTCAGGCCGGCCTTGCACTCGCGTTGTAGCCCAAGCCGGCCTCGAACTCACAACGCTCCACCTACCTCAGCCTCCCGAGTGCTGGGATTAAAGGCGTGCGCCACCACGCCCGGCTGTCAGAGAGTCATTTCATTTACAGTATTTTCTATTACTACCCCACCAACCCTACCTGTCGAATCTTTTTTTGTTTATGGTGAGTGAGTCAAAGGCCTTATGCACGTAAGCACTCTACCACTGAGCTAAACCTCCAGCCACTTACTTGTCAAAATTTATTAATCTCTCAAAAGTGACCTCAAATACCATCTCTCTCATGAAGCTTTCTCAGCTCCTCCCACCCCCAAATTAATCTTTCTCTGTTCTATTCCCCCTCAGCCTTTGCTCGTCCCATTATTATAGCTTATGTACTCATAATTTGTGCACACCTTATCTCCTTAACTAAATTGTAAGCTTTAATTCAAGAAACAATGATTGAAGCCTGCTGTGTGCCAGGGCTTTGTAAGTATGTTACACTGAGGGACAGTCTGCAGAGTTGCAGTCTGTGAACTCCTGGAAGGTCAGGCTTGTTTTATAATCACGTCTCAGTCGTGGATGCTGGGATATTTCATGGCACCTAATGGGCGCTGAGTGCACTTTTGTCAAAGGACTGCATTGCTGAATAAATGACCAGCAGTATGGAGGAGGTGGTGACCGACCATGTGTTACCATCTCAAACTGGATTGAGATCTGGATGTCAACCGTGCCTCTGGGCTGTGACACCATCTCTGGCTCTAGGTCACAGCTCTCTGCATTGATCACAGCAGTGACCTCTTCTTCGAGGACTGTTTCCTGCAGGCTGCATGCCAGCCCTCCCCAGTTTCTCTCCACCTCCACCTTGGCAAACCCCTTCCCCTCTTCAGGACTCTGGTCCCCACCTTTGCCAGGGGGACAGCCCCACCCCGATGCTGCTTTGAGATCCAGTGTGTCGGTGTAGGGTAGGGCTGGGAGGAAGGGGAGGGCAGCATCCTGTGGTATAATTATAATTATCACACCCTGGATCCTATCACCTGCTTTCAGAGGAGCTCTTTTCCTTCCCACGGATTCCCCCCTCCAGGTACAGGAAACTACAGGAGAAACTGAGGCATGGGGATGGGAAAGCAGTTAGATCAAAGCTGGCTACCCAGTCTCCTGCAGCCTTTCCATTCAAAGTGTTCCTTCTTCCAAATTGCTACCAGTCAGGACATCTCTGAGCCCGCAGTGGGGCCCCTCTGTCGCTCACCCCAACCCCAGCCATGTAGTGCACTGAAGGGAGGCAGAACTTCCCACAGGGAGTGTTAAGGTAAAGCCCGTACCCAGGTCTTCATGGGTCCATTGAGGCACCAGTAAACACCAGAGGCAGCTGTGAAATAGAGGCTAAGCAGGATGCCACTGGGCCTGAGAGGGAACACAGGAGTCCAGCTACCACCCAGGCCTTTGACTGAGTCCGCTCTCCTCATCTCAAACATATATTCCCGTCCCTCTGTCCCCTTAGCTCCCAATCCTATACCAAGTCTCACAAGGGCCATGCTCCTGGGGATTATGCCTCATACTTAGCCCTTTCTTTCCCACTTCTGGTTTGAAGCCTGGGGAAGTCACATTCCAGGATAGGGACTGGAAGAAAATACGACTTCTAGGAGATTTTCAAGATCAGTGCCTTGTGAGCTTTTTCTTCCACGTTGAATCCCCATTCCCCTCATGCCTCACCACCTACCCTCTTCCCACCCACATCCTGGGCCTTAAGAATTGGAACAGTTCGAGCCATGGTGGCATCTTTAGCATATGTATTTGTGTATGTGGTGTTACTGTGTGAATGCCTGTGCGCATACATTCATTCAACAGATTTTGTTTTCTTTTGCTGTACTGGGGATTAAACCCAGAGTTTCCTGCATGCTCGGGAAGCACTCTCTGTCTGAACCACAACAACAGCCCTGGACAGACAGTGAGTACCTCTTAGTGTCAGGCTCCAGGGAGGTAACAGAGACATACAACACAGTTGTGCCCCAGGGAGTCCCCAGCCAGAGGAAGACAGACACATAAACATCTGTGACACATTCTCTTCATCATCAGGTGCCTTCTGTGTCTCTGTGTATGCATGTCATGTGTAGACCCAGAGCTGTCTGTGTGTGTAACTGTGGATGTTCACTAACTGTGTACTGTACGTCCCAGCATCCGCTTGAACCTGCCTCTGTCCCCATGACAGGCTGTACACCTAAGCCAAACCGGTCGGAGTGGGTTGTGCGGAAATTTCTGTTTGTGTCAGTGGGACCTGAGGTGAGTCAGGGAGAGAGACAAGGATGGGTGGGGTGGGGTGTGGAAGAAGAGTGAGAGTGAGGGTCGGATTGAATGATGGGGAGGGCCGGAGTGGGTCAAAGTGGAAGGGTTGGGTGGGGTGTGAGGAGGATGGGTTGGGGTAGACCAGAGAGCTCCCAGATGAGTAACATCCTGTTTGTCTGCAGGGAAATCCTAGGTCAAATAAGAGTCAGAGGCTGGTGGGGAGACCCTTGAGCTTTGCGGGAGAGGAGGGTGAGTAATAAACAAGGATGCAAGTAGGTGAAAAAAGAATGCAAATTCAATGTTTGCAGTCCATTTCTGCACGGCTTGCTCTCTTGGCGGAGCAAACTATTCCTGATCTGCTCCTTATACCTTGGCTCCACACAGTCTGTACAGGAAGGCGTTGAGTAGCTGATTGATGCAGTGGAAGATTACTGACATGGGACTTGATCCCGTCCCAGGACAGAAGCTACTGCAGGAAGCAGCATCAAATTCACACCTCCTGCTGCTCCAGAGAACAGCCCCCGCCCTGGAGGCGTTGTGAGAGACCCACGCAGGAGCAGGACGCAGGGGCACTGCTGCTTCTCCTCCACTGACAACCACCTTCACTTCTCTCCAGGGCCAGCTTCTCTGTGCCCGGTATTGGCATGGTGGCATCATACTCTTCAGGATTTTCCATCTAAACCTTGCCATGTGCTGTGTTGCTCTAATCTACTGATTCCCTCATACCCAGCCGCATCCTTTACCAAAGCCACATTTCCTGGTTGCCTCACAGCATCCCCCCAACCTCAGGGGGCCTAAAGCTGGGGTTGAGCCACCCAGGGCAAAAGGAGGTTGTGAGGCAAGGTACAGTTGGGCCCTGCTTTTCAATAGGCTCAGGTGTATGCCGCATCCCACCTCCTTGCCCTCACCAAGGTTCTGTGAACACATTCCCACAAATCAGGGAGCAAAGCGGTGCCCCGAGAGACAAATGCCTTTCTTATTTCACTCTGCATCTCTGGATGGGCTGACACTATTAGAAGGCTCTTGGAAGCCAGGTGTGGTGGCATATACTTGTAATCCCAGAACTCTAGGAAGCTGGAGAGTTTCAAGTTCAAGCTCAGCCAGAGCAATTCAGCAACTTAGCAACACTGTCTCAAAATTTAAAAAAATAAAAAAGGCTGGGGATGTAGGTCAGTGTAAAGGCTCTGGGTTTAATCTTGTACTGCTGTAGTGAGGAGGGGGCAGGACAAAGATCCTGAGAATCTGGCGAGAGAATGGATTTTGGAGAAGATGTGGGTCATCCTCTTCACTGATCCTGTCCCCACACCCAGTCACAGAGACATCAACCTGTTGGGCCCTATGGAAGCAGCTCCCAGAGCCCAGCCTGGCCGCAGAGGCTGCACCAACAGAGACACTTCAGGGGACACCAGTGTTCTGGAGGTTCTCACCCTCTAGTCTCCAAGCACCTCGCCCACATACTGATGACATGGCAACAGAGAACCAGGAGCCCCCCACCCCACATTCTCTTTCAACTTGCACATCACATCAACAGGTCATTATATACCACTTCAGATGCTGTCCTGGGATGTAACGTACGTGTCACACAAGGGCAGACTGGCTGGTTTTCTCCCCCACCCCCACCCTCCACATTCTGTTTTCTTTTCTGACTCCTCCACTATATGGCTTTGGCTCAAACTAGCCAGAGGTGATAGGAGTCAGGGGTAGCTCCTCTCCCTGGGTCTAGCATTGGTGCAGCAATAGACACCTGTCTCTACTATGTGGCCCTGGAAGAGACACAGAACTGGAGGGGGTATAGCCAAGGAATATATGAGGTTCAGGCTCCATGTCCAAGTGATATGCCTACTGCTAAGGACTCTGAGTCACAGTGGAAGCTGGGAAGAAAAGGAAAACAAAACTGGGAGAGAAAGGCTAAAAAGGCCCCTGGGGTAAGGAGTTCCTATTTCTCCCAAGAGGTAGAAAATAAGACTCTGGTAGAACAGCCAAAGACAGGCAAAAGCAAGAGCCTAAAATGGGCATATAGGCCAATCAAGTTGAAGCCAAGTGATCCCACCCCTTTAGCTCCTTGCCTAATCTTTGGAGTGTGTCAGATCTGGGTCCAGCTGTTGGGAGGTGAGCCAGTGAGGAGTCTTATGGAGAAAATTGGCTTTTAAGCTGGGGATTTAGCTAGTCGACACAAGTGCCTACCTGGCAAGTGCAAGGTTATAAGTTCGATCCCCAGTACCAAAAAAAAAAAAAAAAAAAAAGTATAACCAAAATCTTCAGCAGCATTTGTCCAATAAAATCTGACTTTCTAAATAAGTTGACCTAGCACTCGGGAGAATGAGGTAGGAGGAGCGTTGTGAGTTCGAGGCTGGCTTGGGCTACAACGCGAGCGCAAGGCCGACCTGAGCTACATAGTGTGACCCTGCCTCAAAAAATCAGGGCCAGGAGTTTGGCTCAGCGGCTTAAGCACCTGTCTGGCAGGTACAAGGTTGTGAGTTCAATCCCTGGTGCCGCAAAAAATAAATAAATAAATAAGTCGACCTGTACTTTTTTTAAAAATTGGCTTTCAGGTTTTTGGTGGGGTTTTTTTTGTTTTTTTTCTTGGCGTGTATGGTACTGGGGAATGAACTCAGGGCCTTGAGCATGCAAGGCAAGAACTGCAACACTAGAGCGGGTCGTGGTGGTGCACGCCTTTAATCCCAGCACTCAGGAGGCCGAGGTAGGAGGAGCGTTGTCAGTTCCAGGCTGGCTTGGGCTACAACGCGAGTGCAAGGCCAGCCTGAGCTACATAGTGCGACCCTGCCTGAAAAAACAAGGACCAGGAGTTTGGCTCAGTGGTTTAAGCACCTGTCTGGCAGGTGCGAGGTTGTGCGTCTGATCCCCGGTGCCACCAAAAAAAAGTTTATTATTAAAAAAAACAAGAGCCGGGCACGGTGGCGCACGCCTTTAATCCCAGCACTTGGGAGGCTGAGGGCTGAGGGAGGCGGAGTGTTGTGAGTTCGAGGCGCGGCTTGGGCTGCAACGCAAGCGCAAGATTGGCCTGAGCTACATAGTGCAACCCTGCCTCAAAAAACTAGGGCTGGGAGTTTGGCTCAGTGGCTTAAGCGCCTGTATGCCAGGCGCGAGGTTGTGAGTTCGATCCCAGGTGCCGCAAAAATAAAATAAAAAAGAAACCAAAGGCAAAAGTAGCAGCCATCACTCCTGATGGTCCAGCCGGATAGGGGCCACAGATCCTATTTCTGTACCACTACGGCTGGGCCAGAAGTAAATCTGCATTTCCTCCTGCAGCTCAATCAAGTTAGCTTGGATCTGGGCTTTGACACTCTTCACTGGGTCCTGGAGGGACAGAGTTAAGAAGTTCAGGGACCTGGTTGAACAAAAGGCAGGTATCAGGGAGAGGCAGAGTCTGTTTTTCTCACTCCTCCCCCATTTCACCCCCACCCAGCTTCTAAGGCTGGGCAGCTTCTGCTGTGGATCTTATCAGGAGAAACTCTCTGTCGTTAATCCTGAGTTCCAGGTGCCACAGTGCCTCAGTTTCCTTGTGTTGTATGAGCCTGATGAGGCAAGATGAAATAATTCTTACTAGGACGCAGCGGAGAGAAGTTGACCAAACCTCAAGCATGCCTCGGGTATTTCTCCTTCCCAATCCAACTCAAGGAAGCACACCGGCGGTTCTATTCCCATTTTCCTTCCCCCAATCCCACTGTGAGAGAGAGAGAGAGAGAGAGAGAGACAGAGAGAGGGAGGGAGGAAGGGAGGGAGGGAGGAAGGGAGGGAGGAAGGGAGGGAGGGAGGGAGGGAAGGAGAGAGAGCGAGGGAGGGAGAGAGAGAGAGAGCGCGAAACTGGGTTCTACTACCCTCTAGTGGCCAGAACTGTTGGAGAGGCCTGTCCCACGCTTTACCGCGCAAGGTCCTAGATATCTACTGGATAAACCAACATTTTATAAATGAGAATACTGAGGAGGCCTAGAGAGCCTGGGGAAATAGTTTGGGACTACAGCCCAAGTCTCCCGACTCCACTTTCACTTCCTCACCCTCTGACTTCTTTTCTCCCTCACCTCAGGGAAACCAGTTCGAGTTAGAAACCCTGACGCTGAAAGGATTCGGCCCCTGCCATGGAGCAACACCTGCCTCTCTAGTGTCCTAATTCCAAATCAATTCGCAGCTGCGGCTACACGGGTTCTTCGAAGAACTGTTAGCTCCCTGACCTTCTGAGGTTAGCGATCTTACAGGATGCACACGCATCTAGAGCGCCTCCGGTCGCCAGGGCAACACTGTCCGAGCCCCTAGAGCCACCAGGTCTCCCGTCTCCACGATAACCGGCACTTTGCGACTTCGGTTTGCAGCAATAGCGCTGCAGCCGCCGCAGGGTTGCTGGGCAACGGCGGAGTACGGGGCGATGTCTGGAGGTGGGAACCTAGCCTGGTGTCTTAAGTAGGGGCGCCACCCGCCCTCGCCCCGGGCCTATGGCAGCTGCCGCGGGGTCCGGGGTTCGGGCTGGGGGCTCGGGCTGGACCTGGCGGCCAGTGGCATGCGATGCGCTCCTGGCTCGGGCCTTTCATTCATGCACCGAGCTGGGGGGTCGGTTCTATCTGGTGGGGGGGCTCCTAGCAGGTGGAAGGACTGTGCCCAGCAGTGACACGGTGCTCTTCGACCCGGCGGGGGCTCAGGCCGTGCGCCTGGGAGCCCTGGGCAGTGCCCCGCGCAGTCACCACGACGCAGCACCTTTGGGCGGCCGCTGGCTCTGCATCGTGGGAGGCTGGGACGGGTCGCGGCGCTTGGCCACTGTGGCCGCGCTGGACACGGAGCGTGGAGCGTGGGAAGAGTGGAAAGCGGCCCCTGGCAACTGTTCCCCTGCTGGTCTGAGCAGTCACACGTGCACTCGCCTTTCTGACCAAGAGCTGCGGGTAGCTGGCCGAGAGGGCGGGGTCCGCACTCAGCGACGCTACGGAAGCATCTACGCACTAAAACTGGACCCAGGCGCCCGAACCTATTGGTATGGCACCCCTCCCCCAAAACCTCAAACTCTTGGTGGCGCACGCCTTTAATCCCTGCACGTGGGAGGCTGAGGCAGGAGGATCGTTGTGAGTTCGAGACCAGCCTGGGCTACAAAGTGAGTTCAAGGCCAGCCTGAACTGCATAGTGAAACCATGTCTCTAAAAAATAGGGCTGGGAATTTAGCTCAGTGGCGAAAGCGCCTGCCTGGCAGGCTCAAGGTTGTGAGTTCGATTCCCGGTACAAAAAAAATAAAATAAAATCCTCCATCCAAACTCTGTAAAACCAAAGGCTCAAGAAAAGCCCGGGGCGAGTTAGCTACGAGCTCACATCCGGACCCTCTTTCCCAGAATTCGCCATATATAAGGTAGCTGAGCTCTCCAATATAACCTTCCCAGGGGTCCACCCCCAACCTCCTTTCTATCCTTGACAAGAGGAATTGGGGGAAAAGCAGTACAACACATACTTTCCAGAAAACCCCATTCGGTCCTACATTTCTGCATATCTACAGCTACAAGGAAGAAGGCTGCCGCACAGCCTCTCGCTCGGGTCACTGTGCTGCCCTGCTCCAAACTCCTGGGCCCCACCCTGGTCATCAGCTTTTGCTCTTTGGGGGCTGCAATTCAGCTGAACCAGAAGTAGCTGGGCAGTGGAGTCATGGGAAGATTAAGGTATTATCTATTCAAATCTTGCTTAGGATGAAAAGGGCTAAAATTGTGATGCCCAAATTCCTTCAGACAGTCCCTTGTTTCTCCCCAAGGAGCAGCCACCTGTTGCCCCTCACTTGATGGAACAGCTTGCAAGACTTGTAAACAGTGGCCAGGGGTCCCGACAGGGGCCCCGGGGACTGCGGCATCACTCCTGTTCTGTGGTGGGGCCCTTTGCTGTGCTGTTTGGTGGAGAAAGTCTGACCAGAGCTAGAGACACCATCTGCAACGACCTCTACATCTATGACACTCGTGAGAGCCGTGAGCGTGGCAGGTGGCTTAGGGGTAGGGGTGGGGTGGCACAGAACCAAGACTTAAGAAAAAGGATGGACTGAGTGGTAGGTAGGAGGACTGACAAGAGTTAAAGGAGTACATAAAATAATAAACATTTGAAAACGCCCACAAACCAAGTGAGGAGAAATACAATGGGCATTTGGTGATGTTAAGTTGTCCATGGGTGAGAAAATACTCATGCCTCAATAACCATCCTCTGCCCCTACTCAACAGGCACGTCTCCTTCCCTGTGGTTCCACTTCCCCTGTGCAGACCGTGGGCTGAAACGTGTGGGCCATCGAACCTGCCTCTGGAATGATCAGCTTTACCTGCTTGGGGGCTTTGGTGAGGATGGCAGGACAGCATGCCCACAGGTTTACACCCTGGATCTCTTTGTCTAAGCAACAATGTTACAAAGTATTACCATCTAAGCTGTCTGCCTCACCTCAAAGGCTTATTAAATTTCATGTGAGAATCAGTATTTGTCTCTGATTCCTTTTTTTCTGGGGGGAACAATAAATAAATAGAAACATCTTTTGCCGGGCATGGTGGCACATGCCTTTAATCCCAGCAGTCAGGAGGCTGAGGGAGGCGGAGCGTTGTGAGTTCGAGGCCCGGCTTGGGCTACAACACGAGCGCAAGATCAGCCTGAGCTACATAGTGCAACCCTGCCTCAAAAAACTAGGGCTGGGAGTTTGGTTCAATGGCTTAAGCACCTGTAAGGACAAAGTATGGGTCCTTTCTGATACTCTTAAGCTATTGACCTGATGGTAACAAAAGCCACAAATCATATGCTGTCCTCCTTAAACTGGAATTAAGTTTCACGCTACAGCTAAGCATTCTGACCAAAACATTTAATTAACAACAAAAAAATATTACAATGGCAGAGAAAATAATAATAATAATAATAATAAAGAGAAATTAGAAGTGGGAGTCAGGGTAGAAAAAAATACAGAGGCCTGATTCCTAAGAGACCAACACTCCAGCTGAGCTGGCCTTAGCCCCAGCCCCTTCCGAGTTTTCCTTGGCTGCTGGCTTCTCATCTTCTCCCATAAGACGAATGTTGTGCTTTTCCCGGAATTCATTGAGTTCTTTTCCCTTTGCCTGAAGCTGCTGGGTCAGTGTCTCGATGATCTTCTGTATCTGCAAGGCAAATGACAGGAATTATATAAGGATTTCAGGTGTCTCCTCCCCCATCTGGAATATATGGTAAGAGAAAGTAAAAGAGATGACTCTTCTATGCCTAGCCCAGACACAAAAATGATTGCTTTCTCAAACACAGCTGCTTATACATTTTAATATTCACAAGAATCACCTCAGCTGCTTATATTTAAAATGGTACTTACAGCAGTTCCAAGGCTTTAATCAGTGGGTCCAAGGAAGCTGTATTATAAACCAATTCTTCATGGAATTTTGACATAGCTATCTGTGGACCACACTGCTCTAACTCCCTGCCCAACCCAAGTACATCAAAGAGCCAATGAGGAAGGGTACAGCCAGCAATTGCACATCTAAGCAGCTGGACTTAGCATAATGCAAATGACACAGGCTAGTTTCTTCAATACAAGTTTCTATCCAGGGCTCCCCTTCATTATCGCTTGGTTGCCCAAAATTTCTACTTAGGATTCTTGCTCACTTACCTGCTCCTTGTTATTCTCCAAGGCAGGCAGCACCTCTTTGACAGTTCGCTCCACCAGCACACCTCCAACCATGCGGAAGCACTTGCGCGTCTCATCAACCTCCTTCAGTGTGTCAATCACAAGGCTGGAGTAGGACAAGGCAGGACCTCAGATTTCACTCCCACTCTACTGCACCCCTCTGTTACGAAATGGCCTGCCCACCTGTTCTACTCCAGTTTTCTCACCTGTGTTCATTCAACTCCATCTCCAGCTCAGCTGCTTTAGATGCTAGGCCCCGCTGTTCTTGCCGAAGGCGGTTAAAGCCAGCAATTACCTTAGATGTAAGAAGAGACAAGACAGTGGAAATGACAGACGGTAAAGATAGTACATAGGAGCTGGGCATGGTGGCGCACGCCTTTAATCCCAGCACTTGGGAGGCTGAGGTAGGAGGAGCGTTGTGAGTTCGAGGCCGGCCTGGGCTACAACACGAGCGCAAGGCCAACCTGAGCTACATAGTGCGACCCTGCGTCAAAAAACTAGGGCCAGGAGTTTGGTTCAGTGACTTAAGCACCTATCAGGCAGGTGCGAGGTTATGAGTTCAATCCCTGGTGCCAGGGGGGGATAGTACGTAGGGTGGAAAGTTTCACAAAGACGCAGCAGGTGACACCTACTTTCAAAATGGGGTTGGACAAAAGTTTGCAATTTTTTAGGTCTGTAGAGAACTACATTCCATAGTAGCCACTTACTGAGATATCTGCTAGGCACCAGCGGATACAATAAAATAGATTTGGTCTCTGGCTTCTTGTAGCTTTTAATTTGGTGTGCAAAACATTTCTAATATAAGGCTGGGATGTAGTTCAGTTGCAGAATCCTTGCCTAGTATGCAAAAGGCCTGAGATTCTAACTCTAGCAATGCAAAAAAAAAAAAAAAAACCACGAAACAAAACAAATGGATGGGGTGGAGAGCTACTGGGGAACCTTTGTTTGTCTGTTTGTTTGTTTGTTTGTTTTTCAGGTAAGGTCTCCCTAAGTAGTTCAGGCTGGCCTTGAACTCACTATGTAGACCAGGCTGGCCTTGTACTCATGATGATCCTCTTGCCTTACCTTCCCGGGTGCTAAGATTACAGGCATGTGCCACCATACTCAATTTAAATTTTGACAGAGAGTTTCACTAAGTTTTCCAGGCAGCCCTCAAACTCTTTCTCCTCCTGCCTCAGACTTTCAAGTAGCAGTGATTACAGGTGTGTGCTGCTGTGCCCGGTCAGATGTCTTAGCTAAAGCCTGAAGGAAAAGCCGGGCCTGGTGGTGCTCGCCTTTAATCCAGCACTCGGGAGGCTGAGGAAGGTGGAGCGTTGTGAGTTTGAGGCCGGCTTGGGCTACAACATGAGTGCAAGGCCGGCCTGAGCTACATAGTGCGACCCTGCCTCAAAAAACTAGGGCCAGGAGTTTGGCTCAGTGGCTTAAGCACCTGTCTGGCAGGCGCGAGGCTGAGCTGGATCCTTGGTGCCACCAAAAAAAAAAAAGCCTGAAGGATAGCAGTTAGGGATGGTGGGAAGATGAGGGCAGAAGTATAAGAAGTAACATTTGTAAAGGCACAGAGAAGTGATTACTACCAGCTCCTAGTTTCCCAGAAACTAAGCAAAGAAGAAAAGGAGATGAAAACCAGACCAGGCACTAATACTACCACCACCACCCTTACATCCAATGAGAGGTTCTGATGACTGGAATGAAGTATGAAAAGTAGGACATGCAATATGGGAAGAAAATGGGAGACAGGGAAGTTTGTAGGAGGGTAGAAAAATTTGAAGTTCACACACAAAAGATTAGGTTTCAAATTCTGCCTCTGCCACTTCCTGGCAGACATTTAATTCTATGGTTCTCAACCCTGGCTACATGTTAGAATCACCTGGGGAGCATCTGAAAAACAGTGGAGCCTCTGAACAGCTACACAATCACTAGGGGCAAGGCCAAGGCCTTACTTACTGCTTTCCCCCGCTTTGTTTTGGTTTCTTTTTGAGACAGGGTCTCCCTAAGTGGTTCAGGCTGGCTTTGAACTCACTATATAGCCTCAAACTCATGGGGATCCTCCTGCCTCAGCCTCTGAAGTACTAGGATTACAGGCATGCACCACTATATCCAACAGGCCCTTTTTCTTTTATAGAACTGGGCACTGAACTCAAAGCCTTATGCATGTTAGATAAGCGTTCTACCCCTAATCTACTTTTTATTTTGAGACAGGGTCTGGCTAAATTGCATATGCTGGGGGCTGGGGATATAGCTCAGCGGCACAGTTCTTGCCCGGTAAGTGTGAGGTCATGAGTTCAATTCCTGGTATACCGCCCACGCAAAAAATTTTAAAAGCCTGTTTTATAGATGGGCATGGTGGCACACTCCTGTAATCCCAGCACTCAGAAGCTGAAGCAGAAGGATCACTGCAAATTTGAGACCAGTCTCAATTACAAAGTGAGCCCAAGGCCAGCCTGAACCTGTCAGCGAGATCCTGTCCCAAAAAAAGATAGATAGACAGATAGATAGATAGCATAGGCTGGTCTCAAATGTGCAATCCTCTTGTCTCAGCCTCAGGAGCAGCTGGGATTACAAACATGCATCACCATGCCTCGCTTCCCACATATTTTTAATAGGCAGCCAGAACCAAGAACCACTGTGTAATCCTCTTTGAGCCTTAATTTTCTTATCTAGAAAAATGTGCATGATACTTACAAGGCTATTGTACCATGTGAACCAAACAGCATGAAATAACTCTATCAGAGGTCCACTCACAGTCTTCTCCATAAATCCAGAAGTGCTTCCCAGACACTTCCATGCAAACCACTGCCAAATCTCTCGTTCCCATTTGCAGTTATCTCCTGTGTCACTGTCAGAAATGTTACCCTAGTACCGATGATCAACCACCTCCCATTCATTCATTCAACTCAAAGGCAAGGATAGGCATGTGGCACACACCTATAATCCCAGCACTTGGGAGGCTGAGGCAGGATGATTGCTGTGAGTTCAAGGCCAGTTTGGGTTACATAGTAAGTTCAAGGCTAGCCTGAATTACATGGCAAGACCCTGTCTCAAAAAAAAATTAGAAAAATTAAAAAATGGGCTGGGAGCCGGGCGTTGTGGCGCCCACCTTTAATCCCAGCACTTAGGAGGCTGAGGTAGGAGGAGTGTTGTGAGTTCGAGGCCGGCTTGGGCTACAACGTGAGCGCAAGGCTGGTCTGAGCTACACAGTGCGACCCTGCCTCAAAAAACCAGGGCTGGGAGTTTAGCTCAGTGGCTTAAGCACCTGCCCTGGCAGGTACGAGGTTGTGAGTTCAATCCCTGGTGCCGCAAAAATAAATAAATAAATAAATAAATAAACATAAATAAATAAATAAATAATAAAAAATGGGCTGGAGATGTAGCTCAGTGGTAGAATGCTTGCCTAGCATGCAAAAGGCTCTGAGTTCAATCCCCCAGTACCACCAAAAAAATTAAAAAATAAGTAAAATAAAATAAAATAATTAAAAAATAAAGGCAAGGCCAGGCATGGTGGCACATGCCTTTAATCCCAGCACTCAGGAGGCTGAGGTAGGCGGAGTGTTGAGTTCAAGGACGGCTTGGGCTACAACGTGAGGGCAAGGCCAGCCTGAGCTACATAGTGCAACCCTGCCTCAAAAACTAGGGCTGGAAGTTTGGCTCAGTGGCTTAAGCGCCTGTCTGGCAGGCGTGAGGCTGTGAGTTCAATCCCCAGTGCCGCAAAAAAAAAAATTAAAAAAAATAAAGGCAGGGTCTCACGATGTTGTCCAGACTGGCCTCGAACTCATGTGATCCTCCTGCCTCAACTTCCCAAGTGCTGCGATATATAGGTATATGCCACCATCCCGAGCCCACCTCCCCTTCCTCAGCAATCTTTATCTCTAGTTTGCTTTCTGCAAGGTTCATATTCAGCCAATATAATCCAAATGGCTGACCTATACCACTCTTACATTCCTTCTACTGCCCAATAAGCCAACTAGTAATACTTGAGTAAGAGCTAGGTATGGTGGTGCATGCCTCTAGTCCCAGCACTCAAGAGGCTGAGAAAGGAGGATCCTCACAAGTTCAAGAGCAGCCAGGCTGCATAGTGAACTCAAGGCCAGCCTGAACTACACAATGAGACTGTCTCAAAAAGCCAAACAGGGGAAGAAAAACACAGTTGACCAAGAACTTGTCATTCCAGCAACTTGCTCCCTTCTCCCACCATCAGCCCTTCATCCTAATCTATTTAATCAATGCATCTCAACGAATACTCTGGAAATCAAATTTAGAGGCTGTTTTTCCTTTACCTTCATTCAAAGCTGTTCCATTTACAGTTCATTTTTCCCTGTCAATACTCCAGATCAAAATAATTTCATTCACTGGGAATGACAGCCCACTCACTCAAGACCAGCCTGAGCAATACTGTGAGCCCTGCTTCGCCCAACCCCCAAATTAATTTCCATCTAAGAAAATTCCACGACTAAATCAGAATCCAGATATCTTCCCTAATGGCCCATTCTGGATGCATGTTGTTAAATATATCAAATAATGTCTAAAATTTCTGAAACTGCCTGAACTTATTTTCCTTAGTAATTAGAAGGAATTTTTTTTGTTGTTGTTGTTGTTTTTGTTTTCTGAGACAGGGTTTCACTATGTAGCCCATGCTGGGCTTAAACTTGTGGCAATTGTCTTCCCTCAGCCTCCCTAGTACTGGTATTACAGACAAAGGCCACCATGCCCAGCAGGAATTAAAGAGCTTCCCCCTCCCCAGCAAATGTCAACCTTTCTTCAACATGGGGTTGGGGGCATGACGGTTTAAACCCAGGGCCCCATGCATGCTAAATATGTTCTCTTCCACTGAACCATACCCCCAGCCAACATTCTTGCTAATATGAATCCCTGTTTCTTGTTTAATTTGTAAACTTTTAATCAAATACCAAACTAAGATCAGCTAACTACAACTGAACTCTAAATTAAATGCAAAGCAAGCCCTTTAAAAAAAAAAAATTGGGCCAGGGATATAGCTCAATGACACAGCGCCTGCCTGGCAAGCATGAAGGAGGTCCTGAGTTTGATTCCCAGCACCAAAAAAACATGTTTTTGAGACACGGCTCACTACCTAGCTCAGGCTGGCCTTGAACTCACAATCCTTCTGCCTCAGCCTTCAGGTGCAAGGCATTACAGGTGTGTCCTACCACACCCATCTAAGATAAGTGAATTTTAACCTGCCTGTTTCTTCGATCTGCTAGGTAGAGTCAGAACCATGCTCCATTCTCACATTCTTCCTCTAAAATACAACTTTTTTAATAGTCTTCTGCCCTATGGCTAGACCTAATTCTCCTCCTCTTTCCCTTTCTATTCTTAAATTGCCTGGTTTGAGCAGAGGTGGTCAGGTCAGTGTTGAGTGTCTAGAACCTATTAAATCATCATCTTGCCTGCCTGGCAGGCATGAGGTTGTGAGCTCAATCCCCAATATCGCAAAAAAAAAAAAAAGAAAAAAAGAAATAAAATCAATCAATCAATCATCTTAATGTAACTATGCCTACTGAAAATAATCCAACTAAATTAAATTACCAACTAGTCTAACTTCAGATTTTCACATTCGCATAAATTACATGTATAAACAATTTTGTACAGGAAGTGAAATTCTTATTTTTTAAAGGCTACAAAGAGCTTATTCCCTATTGATATACTTTTAAACTGCTTAACTAGTCCTCTGGTTATGACATTTAGGTTGCTTCCATTTTTTCTGTAATAAGTAGCAGTAATGTTAAATATCTTTGCACAACAGCACAAAAAGTTTACGGCCATTAAAAAAAATGTACAACCATTTTTGAGTCATATTCCCCAAAGTGAAATTAACTCAGTCAAAAGGGTGTTAACAATATTGCACAATTGAATGCAGATGTCTTGTGCTCTGGGTGAATGATTTGGGGATAATATGCAGTGTATGTGCCATTGTTGCTCCCTGATAGATGTGTTTTGAAATTTTGTTTTCTTTTTTTCCCCCTCTTTGAAATAAAATGAACTTGAAAAAAATAAAAACAAAAAACCCCCACAACATTGCAGCTTTTCTTGCCTGTTGATAAAAGAAATCTATGGTGCTACCAGCAATGCTTTGATTATACTTGCTTCTCCAGGACATCAGTGGTAGTTTTTATTATTTTTTCTTTTTCTTCTTCTTTTTTTTTTTTTTGCAGCACCAGGGATTGAACTCACAACCTTGCGCCTGCCAGACAGGTGCTTAAGCCACTGAGCCAAACTCCTGGCTCTAGTTTTTTGAAGCAGGGTTGCACTATGTAGCTCAGACCGGCCTTGCGCTCATGTTGTAGCCCAAGCAGGCCTCGAACTCACAACACTCCTCCTATCTCAGCCTCCCGAGTGCTGGGATTAAAGGCATGCGCCACCACGCCCGGCTTTGCTTAACTCCAGAAACCTTGGAGTCACCCTAGACTCACTAGCCACAGTCGATTAATCTCTTAAACTGTATCCGTCTGCTTAAACTGCCTCAAATCCACCTATTTCCACCACAGTTATGCCACTATAGCCTCCAGATTTGCCTCCTTCAACCCATCCCCACACTGTGGCACAAGTGACCTAAATTATGTATATATCTAACTACATTATTCCTACACCAAAAACATCTGACAGTGCTTGATGAAGGAATAAAACACAAACACCTCAACACAGTGAACAAGTTCCACAAAGACCTGATCTCCAGTGTAACTCCAGTTGCTCAGAAGGCTAAGGCAAAAGGATCCCAAGTTCAAAGCCAGCTAGGGAAATTTAGTGAGATTCTGTCTCAAAATTAAAAAAAGAAAAAAAAAATGCACTGTGTGGCCAGGTATAGTGCCACATGCCTGTAATCCCAGAACTCAGGAGACTGAGGCAAGCGGATCTCTGCAAGTTTGAGGCCTGCCTGGACTATATAATGAGTTCAAGACCAGTCTGAACTACACAGTGAGCCTGTCTCAAAAAATAAAGAAGAGCTGAGGATGTAGCTTAGTGAAAGGTCAAGGGTTTGATACCCAGGAATAGGGTCGTGCGAGAGGGGGTGGGCCAGGTCCCTGCTCACCTCTCCCAATCAGTCTTACCCTTCAATCTTAATTCAGCATTCTTAGAGTCTTAAGCCACAGGTAACTTGCCTTCTGGAATCTGTGGAATCTTTGCCCTACCAGGTACAATTTTCTAAACCCCTCTCATTCATTAGGCAGGAAAACTGCCATGAGTTCAAGGCCAGTTTGGGCCACATAGTGAGTTCAAGACCAGCCTGAACTACACAGTGAGACCCTTTCTTGAAAAACAGTAAGCAAACAAGAAATTAAAGAAAAGGGCTGGGATATAGCTCATTTGAAGACCCCAGGTTCAATCCTCAGTTCAGGCCCCCCTCCAAAGATGACTACAGTACCTTCAATTAGAAATCAAGAGACCAAGGCTGGCGGAATGTGGGGAGCTGGTTAAAATAATAGTAAACTACAAAAATGGGACTTGTACTCAGGTTTATCTTCAAAATCTATTTTTGCCAGGCATGGTGTGCATGCCCATAATTCCAGGACTCAGGAGACTAAGGCAGGAGAAGCACAAGCTGGAGGTCAACCTGGGCTACATAATGGGACAATCTCAAAAAAAACAAAAACAGTGGGCATAGTGGTGCACATCTGTAATTCCAACTCAGGAGGCTGAGGCACGAGGATTGCTGCAAGTTAAGGTCAACCTAGGCTACGTAGTGAATTTAAGGACATTCTGAACTGCATAGTGAGACCCTGTCTCAAAACAGAACAAAGCAATGCAATAAAAACAGTAAACAAACAAACAAACAACAAAAAAGTCCATTTTCTACTAATATCTCACTCCCGGCTTGCCTTGTATTAATCTCATATACAATCGAATTATTTCCATTTGACTTATGTTTCTGTTTTGTTTTCTTTATTTCTTTTTTTTTTGTCAATATCATATAGTTTCAATAACTTGAGGAAAAAATCTACAACCATTACTTTTCCCAAAAAAATGTCCTTTGGTCTTCTTACTTAAATGACAATTATTCCTGTTGGATTCAATGAAAGAATAAATAGAGAATTATGATCCAATGCATCTGGGAACACATTTCCTAAGATAATGCTCCTCTAATTAACCTCCTTTTCAGTTCAGTGACCCCCTCCTTTATGACATACTCAACTCTCTATAAAAGAAAACTTTTTATTTTGTTTTGGGGTTTTTGTTTATTTCTTTTTTGAGACAAGGTCTCACTATGTAGTTCAGGCAAGCACTGAACTCACTATGTAACCCAGGCTGGCCTGAAACATGGTGATCCTCCTGCCTCAGTCTCCCAAGTGCTGGGATCACAGGCATGCACCACCACGCCCAGTGTTACCTTTTCAAAATCTCTTTATAATAAAATAGAGCTATCAGTCTCACTGCTATTATTATAGATCATTATCCACCCAAATGCAGCATAGATGCCTTAAGCTCAGATTGCACAATGCTGAACTGACCATTTTAAATTGTTCGTCTTGTGTTTTTCTGTTGTTGTTGCTCTTGTTTCTCATTCCTCTTCCCTCCCTTTGGCCCCTTTCCCTCATTTACAAAACCTTTGTTTCCATTTTTCCCTTTTATTCTGCTTTTTTCTTGTCCTTTCTTTCCCACCTCGACTCTTCTCCTCTATTCTCATTTGAACATTTTCTATTTCCCAATATCTATTATACATTTTGGTCCTTATTTACACTTTCGATTTCTCACACCACAGAAACCATGTGATATCTGAACATGTGTGTTCAATTTATTTCAGTTAAAGAGTATGTTCTCAAGGTGTATTCATTTACCTAGAAATATCTCAAGCTTATCCCTCTTTATGGCACAGTAGTACTCCACTGTATAAAAGAACCCTTACACATTTATTCATTCATCAGTTGATAGGCACTTACGTTATTTCCAAGATTTAGCTATTATAAACTGTGCCACTATAAACATGTTGCCATGGTTTGATGGCTTTTCTTTCAGAAAGATACCAAGAAAGGGAACAGATGGGTTAAATGGAATCTCTAGTCCTACAGTTTTTTGTATATTTGTTTTTTGAGATAGGGTTTCACCATGCAGTTTAGGCTGACCTTGAACTCACTATGTAGCCTAGGGTGACCTCAAACTCACAGTGATCCTCTTGCTTCAGCTCCCTGAATGCTGCATGATGAAAGACATGGGTCTAGTTTTACTCTTCAACATGTGGAAAGCACCATTTATTAAGGAGGTTATCTTTCTTCCAGTGAAGGTGTCTGGCTCCTTTATCAAAGATAAGGTAGCTGAGTGTGTCTGGAATTGATCCTGTACTTCTAATCTACTCCATTGATCTTCAGGTCTGTTTTTATCATAGTACCATGCTGATTTTATCACAGTAGCTTTGTTACATAGTTTCAGGTCAGGAATTGTGATGCCTCCTGCCTTACCTTTGTTGCCCAGAACTGCCTTTGCTATTCTAGGTCTCTTCTGGTTCCAAATGAATTTTAGTTGTCTTCCCTGTTTCTACTAATGCCAAGAGTCTCATTTTATCCCTGAACACATCCTTATGCCACCAACTGCAAAACATATACTTAGCAAATTCTCTTAAGCTCTTTGACATCACCCTGGTTCAGGCCTTCATTACCCTCTGGTCCAAACTACTACAATTGTCTTCTAAATGATCTCCCTAGGCTTAGACTCTTCGAATTTGTCCACACACTGCTGCTAACTTGTTATAAAGTGAGTCTACTCCACATTCTGCTCCCTTCTACAGAGGTCACTTGTCCTTGTCCTTTACTTTCTTCCATGTTACGATGGCCTTGCCAGATGCTGACACTGCTCATGAAATTTCCAAACTTACAGAAGTTACAGCTATCTAGTCTCTGGTATCCTGTTATAGCAAAAGGAAATGGACCAATATAACTCCCTTTTTATTCTCACAGATATATACAAAGGCAAAAAGAAAAGGGGAGACACCTCAAAGGGTATACTCCAAAATGGCAAGAATAGTTACCACCAGATAATAGGATTATGGGTGACTTATTTCCTAGTTTGTACTTTTTCCTGTTTTCTATGCTTCCTAAAAATGTATTATTTTATATAGTAGGAAAAGCATTAATAGCACAACATATATCCTTCTTCCTCTTCTTCTTTTTTTTTTTTTTGGTACCAGGGACTGAACTCATGGCCTTGCTCTTGCCAGGCAGGCACTTGTGCTGCTGAGCTAAATCCCTGGACTTTTTTGGGTCTTTTTGAGACAGGGTCTTACTATGCAGTTCAGACTGGTCTTGAGCTCACTTTGTAGCCCATACTGGCCTCAAACTTGCAACAATCCTTCTGCCTCAGCCTCCCAAGTGCTGGGATTACAGGTGTGTATCACCATACTCAGCCATATATCCTTCTGTAAATTACTCAGTACTTATATTTTAAAAGTCCCAAAATCTTTCCTATGTACTTAAAGATCTTATTTAACATGGTGGAAGGACCACTCTTCACCCTCCCATACTGGAGAGTGAAACCAAGGTTTTCACACTAAGCTGTATTCCCCAACCTCCCAAGTACTGGGATTGTAGGCATGCCACCACGTCTGGCTTCCATTTCTTATTTTGATTTTCTTTTGTTGTTTTGCTTTGTTTTTTGAGACAGGGTCTTGAACTCACTATGTAACCCAGGCTGACCTCGAACGTCCAGCAATCATTCTGCCTCAGCCTCCTGAGTGCTGGGATTATAGGCATGTACTACCACATGGGTTCTCCATTTCTTATTCTGAGTTGCTAAATTACCCACACTGGGCTTAAACTTGTGATCCTCCTGCCTCAGTCTCCCATAGTACTGGGATTACAGGCATTTACCATCATGTTCAGGTAGGAGTACATCCTTCTAATTTATACAATACCTCATGACTTAACTATACTAACCAGATACTAAACTTTATGTCAATCTATACTTTCCCCAACTCTCCTCTTCCTCTCCTATTCCCTATTTTCTTTCTTTCTTTTTTTTTTTTTTTTTTTTGCCTTTTTGAGACAGGGTCTCACTATGCAGTTCAGGCTGACCTTGAGTTCACTGTGCAGCCCAGGCTGGTCTTGAATTTGCAACAATCCTCCTGCCTCAGCCTCCCAAGTGCTGGGATTACAGGTGTGCGCCACCACCCCCGGCCATCCTATTCCCTATTTTCTATTCCACTGCCATCTGTTTATTTCAGGGCTCAGCTCAATTAGTCCTAGTATAATCATGGTATAAATGGAAAAAAGACTTGTCTGATCCTCAGTTCTCTCATTTAAAAGGCCTGCTATTTCAGTTAATGACTTTGGTAAGTTATCCAAAGCCTCTGAAATTCAGGTCTCATTTCAAAAGGCAATAATTAAGTAACAGATGATAAAACAAAGCGTCTAGCACAATGTATTGCTCACTTCCATTTTATTTATAAAGGATGCACATGGTTCACATTCACAGCAGTGATTAAAAAAAAAAGAAAAAAAATTTTTAATTTTTAAAAAAGTAGTTTTTACTCAGTGTTCTCTCTGGAACACAAACAAAGGCCAGAGAACATTGATCAAGAAACAGCTTTAGCAGAGTGTGGGGGCACCTGGGAGGCTGAAGTAGGAGGACTGCTATGAGTTTGGGGCAAGCCTGAACTGCACAGCAAGACCATGTCTCAACAAAGCAAAGCAAAACAAAGCAAAACAAAAACAGGCTTAGATTCATTTCAAAGAACTTTTTTCCAGCCGGGCGTGGTGGCGCACGCCTTTAATCCCAGCACTCGGGAGGCTGAGGTAGGTGGAGCATTGTGAGTTCGAGGCCGGCTTGGGCTTCAATGTGAGCGCAAGGCCGGCCTGAGCTACATAGTGCAACCCTGCCTCAAAAAACTAGGGCTGGGAGTTTGGCTCAGTGGCTTAAGTGCCTGTCTGGCAGGCACAAGGTTGTGAGTTTGATCCCTAGTGCCACAAAAAAAAAAACAAAAGTAACTTTCCTCCAACACCCCTTGTTCCATTTATTTTCTCACTTTCTGTACAAACTATAGAAAATTATGACTTTCATCTACAACCATGTTTTTTTTCCTACCATTCAAACATTCAAACCTCTAATCATATCTCTAATTTAAATTGGTTTATTACAATTTATAAACCAAGTCAGGCATAGTGATACATGTCTATAATCCTAGTTACAAGGGAGACTGAGGCAAGACGATCGTAAGTTTAAGACCACTCTGGACAAACTAGTGAGACACTGTCTCAAACTTAAAAAAAAATTTTTTTTTAATTAAATTTTTAGGGGCCAGGGATTTAGCTCAGTGGCATAAGTGCTTGCCTGGCAAGCACCAGGTCATGAGTTCAATCCCCTGGCACCAAAAAAAAAAAAAACAACTAAATTTTTAGCCAGGCATGATGGACCACACCTATAATCTCAACACCTGGGAGGCTGAGGCAGGAGGACTGCCATGAGTTAGGAGGCCAGCCTGGGCTACATAGTGGGTTTAAGGCCAGCCTGGACTACATAGCAAGACCCTGTCCCAAAACAAAAAGAAAAAAAATTTTTTAATTTAACAAAAATTCTAAAATGAATTTATCTTTCCCCCCAAACATGTTGGCCTTCCAACATTCCCTATGGCACCACTACCTACCAAAAACAGAAATCTGAAGAACATCTATATTCTTGTATTCCTTTTCCTAATATTCAAGTCTTGCAATCTACCTGAAATTTTAAATCCACCTGCATTCCAAACTGCCAGGCAGTTTCATGCCTTAATGCTTTTTAACAAATTATTACCTCTATCTAGACAATCTTTCACTTCTTTCTTTGCTTGACTAACTTTTCTCGACCTTTAGAATTAAGCTGAATGATTTTCTCTTCTAAAAACAAGAGCTAACCAGTATTTATTAATACTGTATTCTAACTACTGTATAGAAGTTTGCATGAGTTGTCTTGCCTGATACCCTAAATATAGTAAGGAGATAGGTGCTAGTTTTTATAGACAGGACGTTGGAGCAGTAATTCGTGGGAGGTCATACATAAATAATAAATAGTAGAATGAAGTCAAAGCCAAGTCTGAGCCCAGTACACAAGAATGTTCCAACCTACCTCACTACACCATAGTTTCCCTTTCCACCTACCTGCCAAACCCATGGCCCCTTCATTAGGTAGGATTCTCTTTTCTACTGTTATAAAGAAGGGACATAAATCTTTATTGTCTTTTCTGAAGTGAGTCTGTGAGTAACATGTAACGTTTCCTTTGCTAGTTTCCTTGTATCCACCAGAATGCCTAGTTAACAGTGGTGATGAAACTTGAGCAAGCATGCTACAGCTGGCTGTTATCACTTAAGCTCTAAAAGGTTCCCCATCACTGCCTAGGACATGGTTAGACCCACAAAATAAATTAGGTTCTTTCACTTTACTATGTTATGAATCAAATCCTCCTCTCTTCCCTAAGTCCCACAGCACTTTATACTTTTCTTAGAAATCTTTGTCTCATCGGTAGGTAGAATACTTGCCTGACATGCTTGGGGACCTGGGTTAAATCCCAGCTGCCACCAAAAAAAACAAAAACAAAAACAAAGAAACAAAACAGCTTCTATCTCATATTATCTTTCTGGTTTTTTTGTTTTTTGTTTTGGATACCGGGGATCGAATTCACAACCTCATGCCTGCCAGGCAGGTGCTTAGGCCACTGAGCTAGATCCCTGGCCCTACTTTTTGAGACAGGGTCTCACTATGCAGTTTAGGCTGGCCTTGAACTCACTTTGTAACCCAGGCTAGTCTTGAACTCACAACAGTCCTCCTGCCTCAGGCTCCCAAGTGCTGGGATTAAAGGCATGCAGCACCACCCCCAGCTTCTCATATTATCTTTTTGTATATGGCACTTACCACCAGACTATGCTCTTTGATGATGGAAGATAGTTTTGGATTTTTATATTTGTGTGTGTGCATGTGTGCACACACATGCACAGGATATGGAACCCAGGGTCTTTATACTAACCTGTATATCTAAAATGTTTTTTTTGTAATTTTTAGTTTCTTGAGACAGGGGTCTTGCTATGTTGTTCAAGCTAGACCTTTGTCTTTTTTTTTTGTGGCACCAGGGATTGAACTCACAACCTTGAGCCTGCCAGGCAGGTGCTTAAGGCACTGAGTCAAACTCCCAGCCCTAGTTTTTTTTTGTTTTTTTGGTGGCATCAGGCATCAAACTCACAACCTTGCGCCTTCCAGACAGGCACTTAAGCCGCTGAGCCAAACTCCCAGCCCTAGTTTTTTGAGGCAGGGTCGCACTATGTAGCTCAGGCCAACCTTTCGCTTGCACTGTAGTGCAAGCCAGCCTCGAACTCACAACGCTCCTCCTTTCTCAGCCTCCCGAGTGCAGGGATTAAAGGCGGGCACCATCACACCTGGCTTGTTCAGGCTAGTCTTAAACTCAGTGATTCTCCTGCCTCAGCCTCCCTATGCTGCGACAATAGGTGTGCATCATCAAGCCCAGCAGTTTCATGCTGTGAGACAAAGTCTACCTAAAACAATAAATTGCCCAAACTAGGCTCCAACTTGTTTATGATCCTCCAGCCTCAGCCTCCCTGAGTGCTGGGCTTACAGCTCTGGGCCACTATATGCCCAACTATAGGAGACTTTTTAAAAATCTTTACAAATACCTTTGCCTATACTAATTGTTCAGTAAATAACTGACTAGTGAGCCTATGATGAAAATATTGTACCTAAAAAAAAACAATAAAATACTGTGTCTAGCTGGGTGTGGTGGCACATGCCTGTGATCCCAGCAATTGGGAGGCTGAGGCAAGAAGATCACTGTGAGTTTTTGTTTCTGCACCGGGGATCGAACTCACAACCTCGCGCCTGCCAGACCGGTGCTTAGGCCACTGAGCCAAACTCCCGGCCCTAGTGTTTTTTTTTTTTTTTCCGGCACCGGGGATTGAACTCACAGCCTCGCACCTGCCAGACAGGCGCTTAAGCTGCTGAGCCAAACTCCCGGCCCTGGTTTTTTGAAGCAGGGTCGCACTATGCAGCTCAGGCCGGCCTTGCGCTTGCGTTGTAGCCCAGGCCGGCCTCGAACTCACAACGCTCCGCCTACCTCAGCCTCCCGAGTGCTGGGATTAAATGCGTGCACCACCACGCCCGGCTCCGGCCCTAGTGTTTTTGAGGCAGGGTCGCACTATGTAGCTCAGGTCGGCCTTGCGCTCACGTTGCAGCCCAAGCCAGCCTCGAACTCACAACACTCCTATCTCAGCCTCCCGAGTGCTGGGATTAAAGGCGTACACCACCACGCCCGGCAGATCACTGTGAGTTTAAGGCCTCCTTGGGCTACATAGTGAGTTCAAGGCCAGCCTGACCTACATAGCAGGATCCTGTCTCAAAAAATAAAATAAAATACTGTAACTTGCTTATTAACACATTCCCCTCAGCTTGAACCACCAGTGGTACATGCAAGATTGTCCCATCAGCAGGCCAGGTGGTACAAACGGATCTAATCACTTTTATCGGTCTTTTTACTAATAAAAATAATTAAAAAGCCGCTTGATGGGAGAGTCGTGAATATACCACGTCTCTCCTAGCGTCTCAGCGAGACATACAAATTGCAGACCTGATGTGAACGTGCTAACAGTTTTCATTTCTATTGTGTAGATTTCTTCCCATTCCTATTAAACGCTACTACTATTAGCAACCCACACTTTTAAAGCCACAAAGGGTCTTCTGATTAATTTGTCTCGACACACGTTTCCCCATGTCTGGAAACTGTTAGGATGGACAGTCTCTAAAGAAAGTCCACCAAGTCCTGAATCAAAATACTAAGAACCCTGAACTGTGGGGAGTACGTGAGTCACGTGGTTCCGCAGAAAGACGGCGACTGTCCACGTGGTTTCAGGATCACGTAACAGACTACACAACCACGACACTGTCTATCCTCTGGGCTTCTTCACGTGCTGCTGTGGCCAACCGTGTCGCGTTCAGGGCGCTGAGGAGTCGCGGTGAGGAAAGCGACGACTCACCTGCCCTCAGACCTGGGCATCTTCCCAGATGCGGCAAGTCAGGCTTCCTCCTCCCCCAGACTGCCCAGCACCCGGGGGCGTGGCTCTCACCTATCCACCCGCCTACTCTCCCTAGAGGCTCCGCCAGCCGCTCCGGAGACCCTCCCCTCCAGACCCTCCCCTCCGGGTAGCCACGCAACGTGGGGATGGAGTAAAGGCCAGCACAAACCGCAGACACTCCCTCCCCATCTCGCACCGACTCCAGACCCAACCAGGTGCCCACCGCACGTCCTCGGGCCCTCACCTGCTCGGCCGACACCGCCCCCTTTCCCGCGCCGCTCCCGCTGCTCTTGCCGGCGCGACCGCTGTTCTCCGCCATTTTCTCCGCCTGGCAGGCTTCCGGCCTGCGCAGCTCCGCTACGCCCTACGTCACGTCCGGTCCGGGAGTTACCGCCCCCTCGCCTCGGTGCCGCTGGCTCCAGGCCGCTGTTCGGATCGGATCCTGTGAATGGTTTTGGCCGCGTTTTCATGTAGGACCTACACCCTACCCGGTCTGCCGCGGTGAATTCCATCTGCGGTGCTTTAACTTGTGCAACAGAAATTCCTGTCCCAGGGAGAGGCGGGGAAGGCGGGCTACCGGGAGGGTGGGGGCTCGGGCTGGGGTTTGGTTTTGTGCCCTCTGCCCACCCTGGGTTGGTATGGGGCGGCGAGGAAAGGTGAACTTCCCCGTAGACTGTGTAGTGGGGGAAATATGCTTTGAGTCAGTGAACTGTGCGTGCGCACAATCGAGAAAGAGGCTTGGGACAACCAAGGTTTCCCCGAGGTGACTTTTGGACTGCGGAAACGTTTGACAGAAGGGTGTCACTTTGAGATCTCTGAAAGTTAGAGTCAGGATCATAGTCCTCTCCTCCATCTTCTTACTTTAGAATCTCTTCTCTTTTACTTACAGTAAAAGATGCTTTTGAACACTTGGGGGTGCCTTTACTGGCAGGGCCCTGATTCAGACTCAACATGAAAGGAGACATCAAAGAATCCTAGAAATGTATTGCTTGAAGAGGCATTTGATGTCCTGATTTCTCACCTTCCTCAGGCTGGGCTTCATCACCAACCAGCTCCTGTCCCCTCTGTGTCCTGGACTCCGCATACGTGGACTCTCAATACTTTGTGGTCAACACAGGTAATATGTTTTGTTTTGTCCTCGGTTCCTGCCACATAGTAGATGGTCAGTGTTAACTAGATGGTAAGAGGTGTCAGCCATCCACAGAACATTTGATAGATAAGCCCCACTGGCCTTGGGTTAGTATTCTAAGAGCATTGTCAGAAGGAAGTCCAGTTTTTCTGCCTTCCAATTTAAACCCTTCGTTAAACTTGGGTTTCTCCATGCTAGGAAATCTGAGAATCCTGCCTATGCCATCCACAGGCCCAGAGCCATGTCTAGCTCCTCGTCCTCCTGGGAACTGCCCCTAGTGGCTGTGTGCCAGGTAACATCAACACCAGACAAGCAACAGAACTTTAAAACATGTGCTGAGCTGGTTCGAGAGGCTGCTCGACTGGGTGCTTGCCTGGCTTTCCTGCCAGAGGCATTTGACTTCATTGCTCGGGACCCTGCAGAGACACTCCGCCTGTCTGAGCCACTGGGTGGGAACCTTTTGGAAGATTATACCCAACTTGCCAGGTATCAGGGAATGGGGAGGAAGTCGAATCTTTGTTGTCCCACGTCCCTGAATTGTCAGATGAGGGTGGATCCTTAAGAAGAGCTGTCAGTGTCCCCTCCCCCCCAGGGAATGTGGACTCTGGCTGTCCTTGGGTGGTTTCCATGAGCGTGGCCAAGACTGGGAGCAGACTCAGAAAATCTACAATTGTCATGTGCTTCTGAACAGCAAGGGTGAGATTTCATAGCCCTTTAGCCTGCCTCTTCCCAGGCTCTTGTACCTAAACTTAGATTCTTCAGAACTGTTTCATTCCTGTTTCTGTGGCCCACAGTTTTAGGAGTGCTTGCACTTCTGTTCTTAGTCTATAAACTGTCTCCTTAGGTGGAAGAGTAGCTACACTCAGCTTCTAAAGCACCAGCAGTGAGCATTTCTTCTCCCTGTTACCCTAGGATCAGTAGTGGCCACTTACAGGAAGACGCATCTGTGTGATGTAGAGCTTCCCGGGCAGGGACCTATGTGTGAAAGCAACTCTACCATACCTGGGCCCAGTCTTGAGTCACCTGTCAGCACCCCAGCAGGCAAGGTAAGAGTTGTGAGAGAATGAAGATGGAAGAGGGAGGGGAATACATCGAAGTGGTAACAGAAGATAGAAAGTCTAAGGAGTGGGATTGTGGAGCTACTAGTTGTTGTGACAAACAGGACAGGGATGCTAAGTATGCTGCTTTTCATTTCAGATTGGTCTAGCTATCTGCTATGACATGCGGTTCCCTGAACTCTCTCTGACATTGGCTCAAGCTGGAGCAGAAATACTTACCTACCCTTCAGCTTTTGGATCTATTACAGGCCCAGCCCACTGGGAGGTAAGAGGACACCTCTTCAGAACATAGGGACTTTCTGTCAACCTCATTTGTTCCCCAACCCTTGGCTTTACAAGTTGAAAGATTTTCCTCCTCTTCCCACCTAGTGGGAAAATTCCTTTCTCAGAGCTATGTTACAAAATAATGTAGTAAACTGTCATTCCTAGCCAATTATCAGAATGTGACAATGGGTACAGTATCTATTTACTGACACTTCCCTACTAGCTGCTTTATATTCTTGAGTGTTTCTCGTCTCCTCCTTAGGTGTTGCTGAGGGCCCGTGCCATTGAAACCCAGTGCTATGTAGTGGCAGCAGCACAGTGTGGACGCCACCACGAAAAGAGAGCAAGTTATGGCCACAGCATGGTGGTGGACCCTTGGGGAACAGTCGTGGCCCGCTGCTCTGATGGGCCAGGCCTCTGCCTCGCCCGAATCAACCTCAACTACCTGCGGCAGGTCCGCCAACAGATGCCTGTGTCTCAGCACCGCAGGCCTGACCTCTATGGCAACCTGGGTCACCCACTGTCTTAAGGTTTTTAATTCTGCTAGTCGAGACCCCTACTTTGAGGTGGTACTGCTGTGATTTGTAGGCAGGACCCAAGCACAGCTCCCTTCACTTGGAAAACCTTGTCTTGATGGAGCACAGGCTCAACTTCTTGGGAAAGGAGGTGGCTTTTCACTGAGCTCAGATTTCAGCTTCAGAAAAGTGGAATTTTATATAGTCACTGTTTATTTCATGAAAACTGAAGTTATGCTGAGGGCTAACCAGCGCTAGCATTGAAAAAAAATATAATAATCATAAAGTCTGTGACTGGACATTTCCTTTGGGAGCTAGACGGGGAGGTGGTATTGTACCTGCTGGACTAGGCTCCAGTTCTAGGCCTCCTGGCTCATCCAACATGTCTCCCTACCTAAAACAAAGTGCAACACTCAGTGCATGTCCCAGCCCCATTCTCCCAGGCCTAAGAGTGGGAGGAGGGGTAGAAGAGAGGGAAGGAAGGAGGAGGAGTCAATACTGAATTACTTCACTTTCTCCTATGGTGCCCTTTGCCCAAGCCAGAAGAAAGCAAAGGGGAGAAGGGCTGCAGGGTATGTTATTTATTTTCACTTGAACATGGAAGGAAAGTGTCACACTCCCCCTTCCCCTTTTTAGGGGGAGTGTATTTCAATCAGCCGCCTCTTCCCCATCCACCCTGTGTATGTGTTACACACATAGCACAGTTGGAAAGGGTGATAAGGATGATTGAGTTCTCTTATGTTACTCCCTTGAAGGGGTTTGACAAAGGAGAGAAAGGAAGGAGCCACACCAGGCAGCAGCTTCAAGCCTTGGAATGGAGAAAAGGCAGAAAGGAGCAGCACCAGAGGCCAGGAGAGAGTGGAAAGGGCCACAGCTTCTGTTTCTTAAAAATTCTGTAATTTGGAAGAGGGTAGTGATTAATTTCCAAAATACACTTCAGAATCCCACCTTCCATACAGCTCCCTTACTCACAGCCCTTTGGTTTTTCAGACAAAATTTAAGAGCCCTCATAAAGCCAGAAGTATTGATAATCCCTCAATGCACCCAAAAGCAGTGTTCACTTCAATCCCCTACAAAGACTGTGACCTATAGACTTTGCATCTCCCTACACATTTGTCTTACGGCTCAGTGGTGAGGTGGCTGCAGACACACACTGGGAAAGGTGGGAATAGGGACCAGGGTTAAGCCCAGGCACATGGGTGCGGAGAGGGCTGGGGAACACCACTTCCACGCTTTGTCTTTTCCTTTAAAAAAAAAAAAAAAAAGGCAGGGGTGTGATTGGTTGGAAGGGCAGAGAACAAACCCCAGAACAGTATGTAAGCTCCAGAGGTGGTGGGAACAATCCCCAGAGAAGTGAGAAGGGGAAAGGTCAGGGCAATGCTTGCAGCATCAAGTTCCTCAGGAGTTTCTGTCGGCCCAGCTCATAGTCCTCCTCATCCACATTCACCAGCAGCTTGATGGCTTCATGCCCCACAGCTTGCTTGAGCGAGTCTGTGATAAAGACACCTTTAAGTGCCTCTAGTAATGAGCCATTGATGTAGTCGCGCCAGAATGCATCGAGGTAGGTGAGCTCAGAGAACTTGATGTCACAGATGATGGAGCCCAGGTCCCGGGACTTGAGGATGGTGTTGGCCTGGCTAAAGCGCTCAAACTGGCGCTCAAGTGGGTCCTGCTTGTTAGAGAAGACGTTGCCTTGCAGAGCAGTGTCATGCTGGCAGTATTCAGCCCGAACCCGCAGTCTGATGTCTATGGGAAACAGAGGGAACAAAAAGGCGGTACAGTGAGGAGTAAGTTACAACTCAAGTTTGAAAGCTGAAACGAACAGAATAGCAAAGTAGGAAACATGACCTGATACCTTCTCTACCACTTCCCCAGGATTAGTTCTTTCCTACAGATCTCTGAAACCCTTGGCTAAATGCAGGTTTCCTTAAATGGGACATCCCCAGGTCAGCATTATTCCTATCACTCAAAAACAGCACCTTGCTTGTAGGAGATAGCTCCCTAATTACAAGCATCACAGTTCATTTTAATACTTGGTTCTTCCTGTAATAAAGGTGTCATATTGGCATCCCTTTTGAGCATTAACTCCAGAGTTGAAATGTATCTGCCATGAAAATGAAGAGTTCTCCTACAGCCTAAACCACTTAACCTCACTTTGCAACAGCAATCAACGTGAGCTTTACACCAAACACCACGAGCTGTCCAGTATCCCAACAGTTCTTACTTTCCCTCAAGCCTACCCCACCCTCTGCAATCCATGAACTTCCTCACCACATGTCTGCTTTTCCTTGGGATCTGGTGTCACTGACTTCCGGCGTTTTCGCTGGCTCCCAAGTGTGGCTCTCCCTCGGGCTGGCCGCTTGCTACACATCTGAGGACCCGAAGCGGGGCAGCACACCACAGGATAATGGTGAGGCACTGACCAGAAAGAAGAAGGGAAGAAAATACAGTAAGGTAAAGGCAGAAATTCGAACACTCTTCTGGGAATGTAGAAGGAATCATTTAGACTTAGCACTGAAGGCATTAGCAATACTATGACCTGAAAGGACACAATGTAAAAGCAAACATAGGGCACGGATGAAGTGTTCACAGCTGATTTTTTTTTTTTTTTATGCTGTTAGATATGAAAAGACAGCATCCTTTCATATAAGCTGGCAAAACCAGGAATGTGATGGATCTGTGCCCTCTTGCTAAATTATGCAAATTAGGAGTAATATCTTCTCACCTGTTTTAGGGGGCTGGGGAGGCCTCGGTTCTGGATCACTGAGGGTTCTCGGGGTCACATAGCGAATTGACGTCTCTTCCAGATACTTGTCTACAAGGTCAGGGCACACTGTAGGGGGGAGAGAAGTCATTCAGGGGAAAGTATACCCTTTACTTCTTCAAGTGGGCCTCAAGATTTATCCTAGGTACTCCCCAAGGTCAGGCCCTCTTCCCTCTTGAACTCCTATGCTGCTCACTGCAGGCCTCCCAGAATTCTTCCCTTAGCCCAGCCACCCAAAAACCCTCACCAGCCCTTCTCCTCTTGAGGGTGACGTAGGGCAGCAGGTCATGGCGAGTAATGATGCGTAGCAGCTGCAGCACCTGGCGAAAGTTACTCTCATCACAGCGGCCCTGGCGCTCCAGAGCCAGTAAGAAGTCACGTCCATTTCTGATGAGTCCGCGCTCATGGTCATCAATGACATCAACAAAGAGGAAGGAAAGCACACGCACATCTCTGTGTGTCAGGTGGGTTCCCACGATGTCAAACATGCGATGCAGGCTGTACAGCCCATGTTCCTGCTCACCATGCTCTTCCGGCCACACCTGACTTGCTCGTCGCTTTAGCCCCGCCATGCTGGGGGCTCAGGAACACAACGCTTTCCAGAATCTCTGGTCGGTAGCTATAATTCCCAGTGCACTGTGAGGACAGGACAAGAACCTATGAGCTGTGCAATGGCAGGAACCAGTTTATTCATCCTAGTGCCTAACATGACAACTGATACAGTTTCCGGCTTGATACATGTTTATCAAATATTTTTAAAGTGTTAAGCCGGGCATGGTTGTGCACGCCTTTAATCCCAGCACTCGGGAGGCGGAGCGTTGTGAGGTTAAGGCTGGTTTGGGCTACATAGTGCGACCCTGCCTCAAAAAAATAGGGCCCGGAGTTTGGCTCAGTGGCTTAAGTGCCTGTCTGGCAGATGCAAGGTTGTGAGTTCAATCCCTGGTGCTGCAAAAAATAAATAAATAAAAATAAAGTGTTTGTTAAAAATAAACAAGGCCTACAACTCTCCATACCTGACAAATGATGCCCTCAGTCCAGATTCTACTGAACAAGTACAATCACTTCTTCTGAATGAGAATATCCTATTAATTTTAGTCCTACTTATTCAGGAAAAGTTGCTATACATATTACTGTATTCCTCTTACCCAAAACAATGTTTTTTGTGTTTTGAAAACTTAAAACTCTGCCTTCTCTCCTCCCCAACGCACTTCATTTCTTTTTGTGTTTTTGTTTGTTTTTAATATAGGGTACTGCTATGTGGTCAAGGCTGGCCTTGAACTTGTGATCCTCCTGCCTCAGCCTTCTAAGTGCTGGGATTACAGCCTGTACCACCATACCTGAATTTCAAAATAGGGAATTATCTCTTAATTATATAGAAAGTACACTAGATGTACTTAGAAATTAACAATAAGAAAACTGGGAATCTTCAGTTACAACTAGTTTAAATTCTGGCTATGTTATATCATTAACAAGTTATGTAGCAATGTGACATTTTCCCACCTGATACTGGGGATTAAATCTAGGGCCTTTACACTGAGCTACATTCCCAGGCCTTTTTATTTTAAGGCAGGGTGTCACTAAGTCACTAAATTGACCAGGCTGGGCCCCGACTTGGAATCCTCCTGCTGAGATTATAGACATGCACTACCACACCTGGCAACTGTGTAACTTTAAACAAGTCACTAACTTCAAAGCCTCTGGCCTCATCTACAAAAAAGCAGATGAAAAAAGCAGAATCCAGTGAGAAAATGCACACACATATTACTATTTTGCACTCAATTCTTAACAAGTACCACACACGCACACACGTCACTTTGTAAACCTTATATAAATGGTCATGAAAAAGATTTTAAAGATAAGTGCTGGGCATAGCAGCACACACCTCTAATCCCAGCACTCAGGAAACTGAGGCAAGAGGATCACTGTGCATTCAAGGCCAGTGTGGGCTACAAAATGAGTGTAAGGCCAGCCTGAACTGCAGAACAAGATCCTATCTCAAAAAGACAAAAAAGCAGGAGCAGATGCATGCATTCTTGACCTCTGTGTCTCAGATGCAATCCCTAAATCTCCATTTTTCTTACAATCCAACCAAGTCCAAACAAACAACTGTTCAGAAGGTTAGTTACTGACATTCACCAAAACTTCACATCCCATACACATTATGTAACTTGGCATTTGATTTATAAAGTTCTTCCATCATCCTGGGTAATGCCAATGACCCAGCCATTTTCTGCCTACAAGTCTAGCAACTTTTACCTCCACTCTAGTCATTTATTGTTACTGCCCTGCCAGTATCACCAGTACTATTCTGTCCTCTGATCACAACCTCCAATAATCCAACAGATGCTAAATTTCTGCTGATGCTAGTTCTTAAATCTACACCACCTTTTCACCACTACTGGCACTACCATAGTTTAGCTGCCAATACTCTCTCACCTGGAGTACTACAACTGCCTATTTTAAAAGCTCTCCTTACCACCAATGTTAGCCCACCTGAGTTAGCTATCTAACATGCACAAAAGACCACATCACTTTCCTGTTTAAGAATCATTACCCTAAACTGGTTGCGTTGGTGCATGCCTATAATCCCAACACTGGGGAGGTGGAGGCAAGAAGATCACCTTGAGTTAGAGGCCAGGCCTGCCTTGGCTATATAGTGAGCTCAAAGCCAGCCTGAACTACATAGTGCCACCTTGTCTCCAATTAAAAAAACAAAAAAGTGTCCAGTAAAGCTTGACATGTTTATGACTCTGTAACAAAGGACAAGTAGATCCCAGGAAATCAAATTTTTAAAAAAGAAAAAGAATTAGTACCCTTCCTTACCCTGAACACTCCAAACTCCTTATATAGCATATCAGACCTTCCAAGATCCAACCTCATGTCCTACCACATCCCATTTTCTATTCTTTAACATTTAACTTTTATTTTCTAACATTATCAGTTTAGCAGTTTACTTCTCTACCTTTCTTTACGCTATTGCCTTTGCTTGAATGCCCCCTCTCTTCTGTATTCCACACCCCCATAACCACCCTTTTTCAGATGGCTAACTCCTACTCAATCCTGGAAGAGTCAGCTCAGCTGCCATCTTCAAAATGCATTCACTACACCCCCAGGCTGGGCTAAGTAGTCCTCTTATGGAACAGTGTGCATATTTCCTTTATATGCATGTACTAAAATTATTTTTTATATTTATTATCCCATTAGATCCTATAAAATTTATGGAGAGGAACTAAATCAAATTCATCCTTATATCCCTAGTGTCCAGTAGTGCACAGAGACTGGCATTTGTAGAATAATCTGTTGTTGAACTGAGTTTAATCTCCAAGTGGTCACCATAAGCAATATTGATTAAGAAGTGCAAGAGTGAAAGAGTTCAATTAAAAACAGACACAGGTAACTTAGTTACCATTCGTATATTCTGTATAGCCAGTGATGCCTCTATACCACAGAAAACTACTTACACCACACCACCATACTCAACAATAAGATCAGTTATAAAATGAGGGGTAGAGGGTGTAGTTCAACGGTGGGAATGCATGTTCAGGATGTGCAAGGTCCTGGGTTGGATCCCTAGCAACAAGCAGGGGGGTGGATAAAATGATAAGCTATTTCAGCAGAACCAAACTGATGAGGATTCAGAAAGATGAGGAGCAAGTAAGCCAAAGATGAAAACACAGACATACTTATCCCCTTAAGTGACAATCCTAGAGCACGAATTCTGATACGTGGGAAGGAAATATAACCCATATACATACATAGTTTAGAGCTCAGATGCCCCCCACTCAAAGCACAAGAAACAGCTATTCAACTAGAGTGGTTTTCCTTGTCTCTTCCTCTCTTGTTTCACCTACTGCTGTCACTGGGTACAAACGGAGATGCTGAAGGAAAATAACATCTTGCTCATGAGAAAACTGAGCCTCCTTAGAGCCCCTACAACTTCTGTGTTCCCTATCCCACCTGTTCCCTTTGGCCAGCTGCTTATTAGGAGATTCCCAAAGAAAGCAGATGGGCAGGTTTCACATTCAACCAATCAGAACAGCAGGTTGCCCTACAGTTCCCTATTGAAATGTCCTTACATCCCAGGAAATGAAGAAATAGTGTCCACACATGCTTAGCCACTGGAAAATGAGATAAAATATAGAAAACTATGGTTCCAATTATGCATCAATGAATGCAATTCTACAATAAACCTCAGTCCCCTGAGGGTTAACTCTCTATGTTTGCAGAAGAGGGAAAACAGCCACCTTTGAGTCCTAAATCCTACACTGAATTACCCAAGGTACTAGGAATCATGAGAGCTTCTAGGTCAGTGGTTCTCAATCAAGGGCATATTTGTGCCCCAGGGGATATTTGACAATGTCTGGAGAAATTTTTGATTGTCATGCCTAGGAGAAAGGGGTTGCTACCATCATATAACGAGGCCAGGGTTGCTGCTAAACACCCCATAATGCACAGGAGAGTTTCCTATTACAAAGAATTGTCTAGCTCAAAATGTCAATAATGTTAAAGAGGAGAAACCCTATTCTGACTGAAGCAAGGGAAGAGCTAAAAGAATGCACATATTTTCCACACTAGGTTTGGAGAAAAAAGATATTAGCCCCCCTCCCAACCCAAATTCATCAAACAATATTCCAGAGGAAAAAAA
>RJWM01003820.1:0-30583 GCA_004363535.1 Dasyprocta punctata
GAACGAGGCCTGACCTCCTGGCGGGCCCCCACGGGACGCCGGCCCCGACCCCGGGTCTGACACGCCTCACCTACTCGTCCCTGCCTCCTCCAGCCCTTGGCAAATGGCCTTTTCACTGTCTCCATAGTTTTGCTTTTCCAGAATGTCAGAGGTAAGCCGAACGTCCTTAATCTGAAAATCTGAAACCCGAAATTCTCCCAAATCCAAAACTCTGAGCACAGACATGACACCACAAGTGGAAAATTCCACATGACCTCTTGTGACAAGCTCGTGATCAAAATGCAGACGCACTAATACACAGTGTAAAGTTACCTTCAGGCCATGTGTATAACGCATACATAGAACAAATGAATTTAGTGTTAAGGCTGGGATCCCAGCCTGAGTTGTCTCATGTATATGCAAATATTCCAAAATCAAAATCAAAATCCAAAACTCTTACTGGTCTCAAGAATTTTGGGTAAAGGATAGTCAACCTGTAGTAGAATCCTTCAGTATGTAGCCTTTTCAGATTGGCTTTTACTTAGTAATGTGCATTTAGGTTTCCACCATGTCTTCTTATGACTGGATAGCTCGTTCTAGTACTAAATAATATTCCATTGTCTGGTAGTATCATAATTTATTCATTCATCTACTGAAGGGCACCTTGGTCACTTTCAAGTTTTGGCAATTATGAATAGAGGTACTATAAAAATCCACATGCAGAGATCAGTTTCACCCTATGCCATTTTATACTATCAAGAGATGTGTGCAATCAATGTGGAATTGCCCCATCCCCGTAAAGGAGCCGCTTCAGGCTGCCTGTGAACTTACAGTCACTACACCCCTCCCACCCACCGTCTCCTCCCCATCCCTTGCCAAATCCAGACCCTTCCTACCCTTTGACAACCACTAGTTTTGCCACTCCAAAATTATTCTGTAACTAGGATCACACAGTACATGGCCTTCTGAGACTCTATTTTTCACTAAATAATACAGTTGAATGAGGCAGAAACAGCACAGGCACACGGACAAAGCCTCACCCTAGACGGCTCCAACGCTTTGCGCTTACGCCTTTTGTGGAGTTATTGTGGCAAGAGGAAAGCTGAGTGACTGCTAAGGAGTATGTTCCCTCCTGCCATTGCTGGCTAGTACCTGAGTGGAGGAGGAAGAATCCCACTAGTGGAAATTAACAGTCATCAATGACAGCCTCACAGGATAACCAGTGTGTCGAGCTCCTTGGGAAACGTTTCACCTAAAATACCCTAATCCTTTCCACAACCGTGGAAGATGACTGCACTGCTTTCATTCTCTAAGGGAGAAATCAGATCAGAAAGGTTGAGTAACGGGCTCAAAGTCACACAGCTGGTAAATGAGTCAGGCTGCTCTGTGCGAGACCCCACGGCCTACGGTTTTCAGCAAGGGCGCAGCTGTAACCACCTGGAGGGACCGTGGGAACTGCCACGTGGTGATGATTGTGACCCCAGCTTTGGAGGGTCCTCGCGCACAATGCTTGTGTACCGGGGAGGCGCTGGGGTGGGAAGGGGTGGGCAGCCGATCCGCCCAGCGTCTCACGGTGCCGTGACCACTGACGCCGGCATCGGGAGGTGCTCCGGCCTCCCCATTTCGGGGGACGACAGGACGCGGTCTCCACGCAGCAGCAGCAAGAGGGACACGCTCGTGCCCAGGGGTTTGCGAGCTGGAGACCCCGAGACTTCGTCCCCGGGGAAAACACTCCTAACTAGTGAGCGGGGCGTGCTGGGGACCAGCGGCCAGGCAGGGGGCCATCTGCCCGGCTCCCCTCTTGCCACCCGGTCCCCTGCCTGCACCAGCTCCCCAAGTTCCATCTTCCTTCCTGCTGTGAACGACAGGAAGGAGCTGGAGGCTTAATCCAATAAATATTTACCAGATTGCCCTGCTGCTCGCCGGCCGGCTGGGGAGGGGACCGGCTCCGGGGGACGCCCGGACAGGCGCGGGGCAGCAGGGTCCGGGGGCCCGGAGAACCGGGTCTGTGTCCCGGCCGTGTGGCGCCCCAGCCGGGCCCACGGAGCAGTCCCGTGTCCTGCCTGTGCCTCGGCCTCCTCTTCTGTGAGCCAAGGAAGACCACGCTGCCGCCCCAGGGCGGGGCTGGGGCACGAGCTCCAGCACCGAGACGCCGCGCAGTGTAGGAGAGGGTGCGGCCACACAGCACACAGGCCGGAACCCCGGGGCTGGCTGCTCTGTGGGTCTCCGCGGCCCACACCCCGTGCCCTCTCCGCCTGCCAGCTGCCGCCTTCCCGACTCCGCTCGGCGAGGAAGCTGCAGGTGCAGACGCCAGCTTTACCACCTGGCTGAGACTGCAGGAACTGAGCTTCCTGGGATTGAGGTTTCCTTCTAGAACCCAGACCCCAGAGTTCCCCGTGGAGCTAGATCTGTCTCTCCGTGTGCCCAAATCCAGAACTGAGGGCCCTGGCTCTAACTGACCGGTGGCTGGGCTGGAGCCGAGCCCCAGTCTGGCGGGCCACCCGAGGGCTGCCTGCCCTGACAGGGAGCGGGCGTGTGGGTAGGGTGAGCTTCACGCTAGGTGTGCCCTGGAGGGAGGACCTGGTCTGAGCGCACACATTCAGGAGCTCTGCTAGGCTAGGTGAGACTGGCCGCGGATACAGCTCAGTGGCATAAGCATCTGCCTGGCAAGCGCAAAGTCCTGAGTTTGATTCCTGGCGCCAAAGGAAAAAAGGCTGACTGAGACCTCCCTCAAGGTCTGGAACCCAGGGCTGCATTTCACTCTCTGGGTGGGAAATGCACGCTCTCCTCTCCAGGGACTTTTGGCTGTGGGCAGTGCTTTTTGGGTTCTTCTAGACCTAGAAACCCTGCCCCAAAGGAAAGCCCTGGGCAGGGCTGGCTCCACAGCTCTGTGCCTTAGGCTGTATCCTGGGCCCTCCAGGGCAGCTGCTGATTTCACACTTGTCAGCAGCTTCCAGTACGGGAGGAGACACCCTGAGCTGCACGGTGACCCCAGGCTGGCTTAGCAGGAGGAGCCCAACGAGGCTGGAAAGCTTTGAGCCCCTGCTCTGATCCGACACTGGTGTCACGCTGCAGCAGAAATGAACTGCAGCCTCTCCCTAAACCCTGCTGTACACAGAGAGATTTGGCGACAGCCACACTTCCTGAAAATACCATTTGCATGAACAGAAACTAAAGACAAGTCTGTCTGGTTGTCGCTGTCAGAGGGACTCAGTCTTAGATTTTTATCCACTCAGACTGGGGCTCTGGGGCCTTTGGTTCAGTCTTCTCCATTGGCAGGGTCAGATTTGTCCCCCGCTATGGTTGGGCGCTGTCCTATAGTTTCTAGCACAGCTGGGGGAGGGAAGCAGACACCTGCTTTTAAATCTCTGTGCCAATTTCTCTTGGGTCCCATTCCGAGCCCCTGGCCAGAGCTGGAGAGTCTGCCTGCATGGTCAGCTTGCAGCTGGCCCCGCCCTGTATATAAAAGGAAATCTGAGAGTTCCAGGGTGTACCTTCTTCACGCAATTCAGGCCCTTAACGTGCTCTATAGTAAAAGACCCTCAACCAGAAAAGTAAACTTCCACAGAGGAGGGTTGCAGGCCTGGGGCTGCCTGGTCACCAGCCCCAGCTCCAGCTGGAGTGCTTCATGCTGATCACAGGCACAGGACAGATGAAAGCAGGGTTCCCAAAGAGCAGAAAAGCATGAGGGTTTGGGAAGCACGATGTGCCAAGTAATTACTGAGGACAGAATGGGAGAGAAAAGAAAGAATCACATTAAACTCCAGAGGAGTCAAGGGAAACTACGCTTTGGTGTATGTGCTGCCAAAGTGAGCATGGAACTATGATCTGGAAGGAAAAGCAGGCCGAAAAGGAAGATAAGGAAAAGAGAGAGGGAGAGGGAGAGAGAGAGAGAGAGAGAGAGAGAGGCATAACAAAGAAACAGGCATTCACGTCTCATAGGGGAAAGCTATCTTCACTGGATCAGGAAGAGCAAATGGGTTACTGTGAGGCGGTGATTTCCCAGAGCCCAACACCAACGGACAGCTGCAGGAAACAAAGGTAAACAGGACACCACAGTGAGCTGGAAGATGACTCAAGATTACAGGAAGTGCTATTATTCCTATATCAGGTTTAGATCAAATCTCACTTAGCCTCGCTGCCTTATTATCTTGAAAAAAAAAAAAAAGACACATTTTCTGCCTTTCTCCATGTAAAGAAGTCACAGAGACTGAGTGTCTAGCATGCATCAGGCCTTGGGTTCAATTCCCAGCACCGCAAAAAAATCATTTAAAGAAGGTATATCTGTCACATTTGAAAAATTAACCACAAAAAAACTATGTAGAAAAATATATTTGTATGACTTTTAAAGATGGAATTTCATTCTCTGTTATACCATGTTTGCTGTTTGATAATAAATTAGAAAGCCTGGGAAAAATATTCAATTCTTTAAGCCACAATAATGACAGCCACAATTAACAATAATAGTTACTCTTATTGTTCATAAATTTTGGAGAGAAAGGCTGAAATGAAAAAGATAACACAGGAAGGAATTTTTCCATGGTATTTAGTGTCTGCTAACTCCTATCCTCATGCTTTATGTGTGTGGACTCTTTTTATCTAGACACCAATTGGATAAAATAGAGCTATTATTTCCTCTTTTTAGATGTAGAAAACCAAAGTTCAGGGAGACCAAGGGACTTGTTCGAGGTCACATGACTGGGAAGTGTTGAGGATAGGACTTGAACTGAGGTAGTCTGGGGCCAAAGTCTGAGCTTTTGAACACTGAACTATGCTGCTGGCAAGAATATCCCAAACCACATAAAGTTCTGTCTAATAGAAAAATGAACATGAGGATTCACCATAGGTCACAAGCTGGGCTACAACGTAAGATTCATTTAAGTTTAGAGAGCCCCAAATAGTTTACCATAAAGCCTAAAGAAGCATCTTTCTAAATTTCTTCTTCCTTAAAGTTATCTTTCTTCTAAGATGAGAGGTAGTCTCAAGGGGTACTTCCTTCGAGAAACAACAGCATCTTCTCCGTGGGTTGTGCTTAAATCAGTTATTGCTGTAGGAACTGTGAAGAATTCTTCATTATATAAAGTTAAACTGGATCATAAAATCATAAATGTTGAGTAATAATTCTTCCAATCCTCCCTTCTCTACTTTGGTTTTGAAATACTTATTTCTGTTACATTAAATCACACTTTCTTCCAAGTGCAAGGAGAGTCACTGTGTCGAGTGTAGCTTCCTGCTTTGTCTCCAAGGAGACCATCCCATCCCATACCCATCTGGAAGCAGAGGTCTCAGGACCTACTCTTAAAATCTATTTAGTGTGTGTCTTAAGTACTTTTCACTCATTACTGAGACAAAATACCTGATGCCCAAAATTAGGGAAGGAAAGGTTTATTTCTTACAGTTCTCCAGGAGTTTCAGTCCATACTCACTTGGCTTCAAGGCAGCATGGCGTGGTGGGGCCACCATTCATGGTGGCTGCCAAACAGCAAGGCACTAACTGGCAAGAGAGAGAGAGAGCAGAAGAGCAAGCAGGGGAAGATCCGTGTTCCTCCCGCCCTGCTCTGAATGTCGGCTCCACCCCTGGGCGGGTGCAGCACTTACATCATCAATCCCAGGGTAGACAACAAACCAATCACAAATGCCAGACTCAGCACCATCCAAAGTATATGAGGACTTGAGGGGACATAGTATCAACCAATACAGTGTGCATGCTGCCACCCAGCACTGTAAGCCCAGCAATGAGTCCATAAACAATACGTTTGTATAACTTCCCATCAGATTAAAAAGAAACAAATTCTGATGGTCACCTCACCAGCAGAGTTAAAACAGAATTTATAGTTTTAAAAACAATAAGATTGTTACTGTAAATCTCATCCTGTGCATTATATAACCTTTGGTCACAAAATGTAATTTAGAATCATTTAGAGAAACCCCTAAATCCTGTGACTATAATCTAAGTTCTTTAGATGGTAATTCTGACTTGTGTAGATGTCTTTGATCAGTTTTAAAAACCTCTCAAACATTTGAAAAGCAATTTTAGTTGAATGTGATTATGTGTTAAGAAGCAGTATGTAACTTGTCCAGAAATTTGGCACTAATAGCCTTGCCTCATCCCCTCTCTGAGATGCCTTTTATAAATCTTTAGGGAAAATGGATTTCTATTGGTGGTTTATTTTATCAAACTATTCAGATGCTAATGAAAATTTGTTGCTTGCTTGCTTTAAAAAAAACCCATTAAGCCACTTTAAAGTATCTTTACGGATCTGATGCCAGGTGTTTTCTTTTATACACTTGAAGTGAGGGGAGGAGTAATTTCTTTTAAAAGGCAGAGAGTGGTTCTATAATGCAGTTTGCCAACAGTATTTCTAAATGTTGTTTATTATGTAAACTAAAGGAGTTTGTTCTTAGGAGCAGGTAGGTCAATCACTGGCAAAAAATCAGTTTCTAAGTAACTTCTACAAATAAAATTTCATTGTATGTTCTATGTATTCATTATAGAAAATATTAAAAATGCCAACAAATACAAAGAAAACATTACAGCTACTTATAATCTCACCTCCCAGAAAAGTACTAACGTTGTGTCTCAACCCTTTTCCAGGTGCGCGCGCACACACACACACACACCTCTCTAAATTCTCTAGGTGGCCTGGACTCCCGCTCAGTTCTGTCCCTTTTCCAATGACTGGAGACTGAAGTTATCAAGCTGCTCACCTCACATACTCTGTTCTCTGAATGGATTCTTGTTCATTCCTCAGAGGCTCTTCTGGTGTTCGTGGTAGACATGCCCCAGCAGTTTCCAGAAAAGTCCCAGCATTTCTTAACCTCAGCATGGGCTCAGTCTGGGCCGGCCCTCATGCTGGTTCCCATGTCCAGTGGGAAGAGTAAGGAACATGGCGCTGTCTTCTAATGTGGTCTTGGAACAAAGTGGACCCTACAGTACCGTGGTCCTGTGTAGCTCTCAGAGACAAAATTGGGACTGAGGGTGTCACTGGGGCTCTGGGGTCCTGTGGATTCCTTCTATTGAGTCTAGGCTCTTATTGTCCTGAACAAAGGGCTTGGTCAAAACAAGCAAAAAAAGTAGCAAGGTTTTACATTTTTTAAAAATCAGAAAAAAAATATGCTTTGACGAGTGAGTACGGGACGGCTTAAGGTAGGAGAAACAGTCCGCTCTGCAGGCTGCAGGGTGGGTGGGGACGAGGCTCTGGGCAGCCACAGGCTCAGTGGCTGCTGCCTTTTATACCCCCCCATGTTGATGCCATATCTAGGCTGTCCTATCAAAAACCTGACTGATCTTGTGCCAGAAGAATTGAAAACAGCATTCTCTGATTGGTCCCGTGCAGGGTTTGGCCACATGTGTCCTGGTTCTCCATTCACCACACATCAGTCCGCTGCCTGAGGGGAAGTAGGATAGTCTTTCTTGAGAAACAGTTCCCTGCCATGGGCAAAATATTCTTATCAGGATGGTTTCAGTAGGGTGCACGGAGCATAGGGAGGTCAGTGACTACATCCTTGCTGGAAGGTTTTATGACTGTATTTCTCTGCGGGTTAAATTTTATCTATCTATGACAGTGATGGTGACCTTTTAGAGATGATTGCCTAATCTGTAACCCCCAAACCCACTTATTTATTGCAAAATGCCAACACTGCAATTAAACTTGAATACTGAGATTTTAATTTAGAAAGAAACAACTCATACATTAACATCTTTTGCCTTAAAAGAAAAACAAATAACTCACGAGCCATAGGTTTGCCACCTTGTTCTATGGTATAATGTATGGGTGCCCTGAACCTTCTACTGCCATAGCAGCAGTCTGATCAGGGTTGTAGCCACAGAGCCCGGAGCAGCGTCTGCCTGGCACATAGTAGGAACTCAGTGAGTATTTGTTGAGATGAATAAATGAACCAAACAAGCTGCCGTGGCTGCCCTTTGCTCTGCCTGTCTGGAGACCACGCACCAGCAGATGGATTGGAATTTTTCCAGACTTTGGTGGGAAGGGTTGAGAACTGCTGGCTTCATAACTCACACAACTGTTAATTTTGGTGTTTCCTGGGAGAGGCCCTGGCCTTGACTTTCATGGCGTGGCATGTAGAATATACTGGAAGATGGCCAATTTGGGCTTTTTCATCTACAAAGTGAATCAAACCCATACCATTGGATTTGATGGAAGAGTTCACTGAGCCCTTTAAATAGTGAAATGAGACCACTCCTGCAGGTTTTCTCCTGGTGGAGATATGAGAGGAATGGTTGGCTGGAATGAAGAGATGATAAATATAAAAGGAGAAAAAAAGACAAAATCACTTTAAATTAGAAAATATCCTTTTCAGGGATCACATGGCACATATAAACTTAACTGAAATTATATAGATCTAAAAGCAAGTATTGTGGTATTTCTGTGAAGATTATTAAAACTCTTATACCAAATTACACTTTAGTAGTTCAAAACTACCTCTTTAAAGGTACCTACAGCCCTTGTTTTCCTCTCCCCAGTGAAAAGAGTTATTTAAATCTTCTTTCAGAGTCATATTTTGCCTGGCTCCTATGCACAAGTGTACATTAATATAAATTTGTATGTATTCTCTCCCATTAACTTATTTCTAGTTTGTTTCAGCAGATTCCAACACTCAGATGTTATGGTCTAAATCTGTGATATTCCCCTCCTCAAGCCTCACGCATTTGGAAGGTAATTGGATTGTAAGGGTGCTATACTCATCAATGGATTAGTTCAAAGATGAACTCATAGCTGAATTGCTGTTAGGACGTAGAGCCCGATTAGAGATGGGTCTCTGGGACCATGACCTGGAAGGAGCACCTCCCTCTGCAATGTTTCCTTTTTCTCTCTACTTCCTGGCTGCCATCAACTGAGCAGTTTTCCTGTGCCCATGCCATTCTACCATCTTATTTCTGCCTTAAGCCAGCCAACCAAAGGCTGAAAAATGAGCCAAAATAAATGCTTCCTCCATTCAACTGTGGATGTTGAGCATTTTGTCCCAGTGATGAGGAAGCAGCTAAGATAGATTTTGGTACCAGGAATGAGATTGTTTACAAGCCTTTGGAAATGGTTCATGGAAGGCATTTGGAAAGGTTTGGAGACGCTGGCTAGAGAAGATGTAGAATGCCATGAGTCAAGCTTGATGAGAGATTCTAATCAGAGCTCAGAAAACCAAAATGCTGCTAGAAATGCAGACTATAAAGACCAGACTCAGGAGATTTCAGTTGGGAGCAAAAATTTCATTGGCAGTTGGACCAGAGGCCATGTGTGTCCTACTTTGGCAGAAACATTGTCTACATTTTGCTCCTATTTTGAGACTTTGTAGGAGACTAAGCTTAAGAGCTGTTGATTAACTAATCTAGTGGAAATGAGGTAATGTTAAGGCAGCCTAACATTCAGGCGAGGGCATGGGTGTTGCTGGCTACTTTTAGTCTTATCTAACATGAGAATCAGGGCCAAAAAGCAGAGCTAAATGATTTGAAAAATTTTGCTGGTGGCCAGAAAGAAAGTGCCTGTAAAGTTGAGGCTTGTAAGTTTGGGACCCAGGAGAGTTCGCTTGCTGAAAAGATTAGCATAATAAAAAGCCAAGTACTTTGCATCAGGCCAATAGGAAAGATGCCCTGAAGCATGTCAGAAATCTGCAAGATCCCACCCATTGCAGGTTCAAGGTTAGAAAACTATAAAACTTCGTTTTGAGGAAAGAGCACTCACTGTGCCCTATTCAAAAAAGGTTGTCAGAGAATTGGTTATCCAAGGTTTGGCTCACTGTGTCTTCCAAGTTCTTGGAAGCCTCTGCAGCCATGATCTAAGGGATCTGTCTACTGCATGAGCTGGTGGCAGACCCTGGCATCATACATATGGTGCTGGTTTCATGGGCGTATTAAATGAAAGAGTGGTGGGGTCAGGCAGGCTTCCACCCAGATTTTAGAAGACCTAAAATGTCAGGCAGAGTGTCCCTGAGAGGGCAGTGCATAGAGCTGTGAGAGCAAAGCTGAACGGAGTGAAGTGGAGGCCCCAGGAAGATGGAGATGACAGGAATGTGGATTGTCTGCTTAGAAAAATCAAAGGTAGTAAGCAAAGCTACTATAGCAGAGAGACCACAAGAGTTACAACCAGCAACACCATAAGGACAGGTATGCCCAAGCCATTTTGAGCTCAGATCTTGCCACAACTCATGCTGAGCACTAGCCATGGAGCTATAGGACTTAATGTTTGCACTGCTGAGTTTCAATCTTGCTTTGGTCCCATTTCTTTTTATTCCCCTATTTCTCCTTTATTGACCGGGGATTTTTACACTCTACCATTCTATGTTGGAAGTGTTTAACTTTCTCTTTTTAAAGCTAAAAGTTTGACTTGAGTCTCAGAAGAGACATTGGACTCAGACTTTTAGCAATGCTAGAACCGTTAAGACTTTGGTGACTCAGAGACAGTTTAAATGCATTCTGTATAAAGAGATGGACAGGAGTCTTTAGGGGCAGGAGAGGAATGTCATGGTTTAGATCTGGGGTGTCCCCTCCAAAGCCTCATGTGTTTGGAAGTTGATTGGATCACGGGGGCACTATATTCATTAGTGGATTAGTTGACTGATGAGTTCATGACTGGATGTGCTGTTGAGTTCCTGGCGGAATGTCCTGGTCAAAAGAAGCAGGTCACTGGTGTCGTCACGTGGAAGGGTGCGTCTCCCTCTCCAGCTTTTCCCTTCACTCTCTGCTTCATGGCCATTGTGATGTGAGCAGCTCTCCCCTGCCCAGACTCTTCCACAATGCCCTGCCTGCCTTGAGGTCAGCTGACAATGGACCAAAAACATGAGCCAAAATGAACATCTCCTCTTTTAAGTTTTGGATGTTGGGTATTTTGCCCCAATGATGAGAAAGTGACAAAGATACAAAGTTTGGTTTTGTTTCCTCGCTTCCTTTCCCTCTTCCTCTTTGTAGTGCTGGGGATCAAAGAAGATAAACCTTCTCCATAGCTCATATTAAAAGCATTTGGTAGCCATACTCGGACCAATATCATGGGTGTACTTCCTAGCATGTGGTGGCACATGGCCCCACATTTAGAAGGCACTGAGCATGATTCAATGCTTTACCATTGATACCTTGAAATTTCTAATAAGTTTGAATAAGGAACCTGGAATTTTTATTTTGCACTTGGTTGGGCAATTATGGTTCAGCAGTGTTCACACATGACCACCGTAGAGTATTTCCTTTCCTTCAAAGTCACTTCTGCATAGCTCCCCTCTAGCTTTATGCTCCAGGTCAGTCGTGTGTGGGCCAGAATGACATGCACAGATGGTAGGATCTTCCCTATAACAAAGCACAGAAGCCAGGGTTCCTGGGGAAGAGGTGAGGAGAGGAAGTCAGGGAGGTTTGAGAGTGGGAGAAGAGCCCCTGTGAAATTATCCATCCCACCCGCTTGCTCATTCCAGAGATTCCACCAGCAGAGAGAATTCCTTTGTGGCAAAGCTCTTTCCAACTGCTTTACAACTACGAATATTCTTGAAAGGGTCAACACCTCACATTATTGGTTTCTATCATGCTGTGAACAAGTTGTTTTTCCTGCAGAATTCTAATCACTAGAGGAGGTCTTGGAACGGGAGTATCTGAAGGAATGAAAGGGACTTCGGAACTTGGAATAACTTCACAAAGGATAAATCTGGATACACCCTTGGCTTATAGTTGAATCTGGCTATGGGGGTTGAGAGTCAGAACAGCAGAGAGCTGAGGGAAGGGGAAGCTGCTGAAGTTTTGTTGTTGTGTTGTTTTGTGTTTTTCTACTGTACAGTTTTTCTGGACTCTGAGAACAAAAGCTGTGCTACTCAGCTTCTCTTGATGGGTAAGGGTCTGTAACTTTCATAACAACTTACCACAGACCGGTGCCTTCAAACGATGGGAAGTTGTTCTTACAGATTTGCAGGCTGGAAGTGTAAAATACACAGAGTCGTCCCTTTAGGAGGCTCTCAGGAAGGACATATTCCATGATTCTTCTCTATCTTTTCTTTTTCTCTTTTTCTTTCTCTCTTTTTTCCTTCCTTCCTTCCTCTTTATTGGTGTCTCTCTGGTAATCTTTACTGCTTGGCTTGTGGGTGTCTCAGGGTGTGAAATCTCCTCTCTCTGTGAGGCAGGGTCTTTTAAATTGCCTAGGCTGGCCTCAAGCTCATGGGATTACAGGTCAGTGCCACTGTGCTCTAAATGTGTGATAATCTCATTTCCAGAACCTTAGTTTAATGACAACCACGAAGACCCTATTTTCAAATAAGATCATGTTCACAGGTTCTGGGGGTTAGGACCTGGTATCCCTTTTTGGAGTTACAATTCAGTTCCCTGTAAGTCTTCATATTTTCAGTTTTTGTTTGTTTTTATTCCTGCTTTACTTGATCTTTGGCACTTTAGGTTTGCCCTTGATAGAAAACCTCAAATCTTGAGACCCATTATTAAAGAATAATAGTGAAACTTCTACAAGTCTCAGGCATGTTACAGGTCTGTACTGTGAGCCTGCAGGACCTCTGAATTTCCCAAGAGAATGGAAAAGGGACAGCAGGCAATGCCTTTGATCCCTCCAGCAGGAAAGTTCCACTAAAAGCCAACTCCTGTGCGGACTGTGTTACTTTACATTAGTCAGAACATAGAAATGTGAATGTTCACCATCCTGAAACTGAAGTGGAAAAGTAACAAAAAGGTGGCTGTGGAAGATTTTTATCAGATTTAATGGTTTGTTGAAAAATTTGGAAAAACCTAACACAATATTGAAGAATAAAACCTTTAATAAGAGAATCCATTCACTACCCCTTTATCATTTCTTTTGGAAAACATGGAAAATTATATGGAAGTAGTGCCACAGATGGACAATCTGAGTGATTCTTAATCATTAAAGAAACTATTCTGAGAGATTTGGAATTCAATTTTTTTTTTTTTTTTTTTTTTTTTTTGCGGCACCAGGGATCGAACTCACAACCTTGCACCTGTCAGACAGGCGCTTAAGTTACTGAGCCAAACTCCCAGTCCTGATTTTTTGAGACAGGGTTGCACTGTGTAGCTCAGGCCGGCCTTGCACTCGCATTGTAGCACAAGCCAGCCTCAAACTCACAATACTCCTCCTACCTCAGCCTCTCGAGTGCTGGGATTAACAATTTTTTTTTGCACAGGTTGGAGAGGGGACTGGTGTCAAACTCAGGGTCTCCTACAGGTTGGTAAGCATTCTACCACTGAGGTACATTCCCAATCTAAATCTAAATTATTAAAATAAAGGGTAATGATCTAAGTAAGTTCAGGCTTTTTTTCTCATTAGTCTTTACCAATTTGAGTCATTTCTCTTCAAGAATTTTTATGGCTTGAATCAAGTCCACAGAGTATTCCACAGATCTGAAATTGAGGTTTCTCCCTCCTAATGAAACGTTTCTTTCTAGAATGCCAGCTCACCTATTTCCCTTCTTTTATGTTCAGGAAAATCACAAATACCCCATTGAGGTTCACTTATCCTAATCATATGACCAGTAATAACACCACAAAATTAACTTAACACGTTGTTTTTGTGGGAAAATATGCCAAAAAGAATAGCCAACAAAATTATAAAATAACAAGGGAAAATAACCTTTCCAGATGATACACCACAAGCTGAAATACTTAACACAATTGTGATACTATCATACAAAGATCCACATAAATGAGTGGAGTGGGAGTAGTACAAATACAGACTTGGGAATTTGGTGTGATAAAGATGAAAAGGTGGCATTTCAAGTGAACTGAATAGCCACTGGCAAAAAGAATATTTATTTATTTTTTTTTTTTGCGGTACTGGGGATTGAACTCACAGCCTCATGCCTGCCAGGGCAGGCGCTTAAGCCACTGAGCCAAACTCCCAGCCCTGGTTTTTTGAGGCAGGGTCGCACTGTGTAGCTCAGGCCGGCCTTGCGCTCGCGTTGTAGCCCAGGCCGGCCTCGAACTCACAACGCTCCTCCTACCTCAGTCTCCCGAGTGCTGGGATTAAAGGCGTGCGCCACCACGCCCGGCTCAAAAAGAATATTTAAATGCCTACCTCACACCATAGGGTAAAATTAATACTAAACACATTGAAAGTAAAAGTTTGAAAATCCAACCAAATCAAATGCACACATACATAAGCACACACATACACAGAGTGGAATGAAATAGGGGAATATAAAATTTAACTACACAAAAATAACATTTTTCACATGGAAAAACTATCATAAACAAAGTCAAAGGTAAATAGTAAACTGTAAAATATGTTGATAGCTCACATCACAGAAAAGATTAAGCTTTTTTCTTTTTCTATACACACACACACACACACACACACTTCTTATAGAAAAAAACTATAAACCAATAGAAGAATGAGAAAAAGCTGTGGAGACAGCCAAACAGTAAGTAAACATTCAAAAGATGCTCGTCTCACTTATAGAAAAATGCAGTTCCAAAAGTACAATTCAATTATACTTTGGAAAGTTTTTTTTTTTAAACATACAAACAAACGATGCCTGTCACTCATGAGACTGGGAACCTGCAGGCTAGAATGTACAGCCTACTCATTGTCTGTGCGGTAGGTCTGTAATGATTCCCACCAAAATGGGGCTCCTTCTCTCTGGGTCCCCAAGCCCTTGCACCTGGGTCACCTTGTAATTCTCCTAATGGGCACCTCGGTGATCTGAACTAGGCCACAGCCTGGCAATTCAGCCATTCTCAGTCCTGTCCCGGATGTATGGGTGAGGAATTCTTCAAAATGACCCAACTGAAGCCGTTATCTGAAAGCAACCTCTTCAGAGATGGAAAACCAGAACTGCCCAGCCAAACTGCACTGTGTCTGGGTCCACAGAAACTATAAAAGATGAGAAACAACTATTGTTTCAAGCTAGCCACTAAGTTTGGGGAAGATTTGTCATGCAGCCATAGATAACTAACGTAAGTACCCTCCTGCCTTGCTGCTGGCAGAACAAACAAGCACATCCTCCTAGGAGCCTAGCAACTTAGTAATGAATCATCAGAGTAATACATCCACACACTCCTCCTCAGTCGGTCCACTTTGAGAAGTTTCTCAACAAATACACTGACATAAATTCAAACTGGATGATGCACAATATATTTATCACAGTATTGCTTAAATAGAAAGGATTACAATCAACCTAAAAGTCCATGTGAATTATGTATAATGTTCAACAGAATATTGTGCTAGCCAAGAAAGAATGAGGGTGTTCTTTATATAACAACACAGAAAAATTCTACAGTGGAAACTAAACAAAACAATAAAAAGTGCAGGGCTTGTGCACAATGGCAATTTTCAAAAGGGGCAGAAATAGGCACCTACTTGTAATTGCGCTGATATGCAGGGAGTATCTTTGCAATCGTACAGGGAATTTTTGACCTCCACTCTGTGGGGAAACTGGAAGGCAAGAGAGGAGAGTAAGTGAGTGGGGAGTGAAAGTTCACACTCCACAAATGTACTATGTTGATATATATGTATCAACAAATATGTAAAATAGACTGGCTGAGAGGTGTATGCTGTATGCCTCTACCACCTAGCAATTTCACACCAGGTGAGTGTATTCCTTGATCACTTGTAAGAAATTTCTAGCACTTAGCTTTTACTTTAACAGGAGTTTTAGATATTGGACTTTCAAATATTAGAGCTGGACCTTCCATCTGAGCCACAGGATGCCTGAGGAGTCAAGAAGGTTTTCTTCCAGGGCCTGCGTTCGTGGGTTAGGAGGTTAAGGGAATCATTAGCTTCCTTATATAAAATGTCTGTAAATGCTCTTGCCTAAAATTAATTTGTCTTGGAAAGAACTCTGCTGGGTTGGGTCTACTTTCTCATTTCTTTTCCCCAAAGATGAGCCAGAAGTTCACAGATCTTGCAATTTACTCTGGTGTGTTCCCCTAGGGCAGAAAGACCTCTTCAAGGTCAAACAAAGGAACAATTCAAAATATTGGCATGGGTCCTGACAAAGTGAGCAACTTTAAAGATTGGGAAATAAATCCTTTTGCAAGTTTGATTCTTGCAAAAGATAGTTTCCAAGCTTTTGCTTTAAAAAACTTGGAAGACCAGTTGAGTTGTCAACTGAAAGGAGGCTAAAAATTATTTTTGATAATGAGTTACTAGGACCATTTTTTATGTATAACTGAGAACTTATGAGAAATCAATGATACTGTGATAAGAAAATTCCTTTCAAAGACTTCCCAGAAGATGGCAGAGTCGTAAGCAGCAGAGAAAACAGCCTCTCTGAGAATCACCGTCCAGACACTGGAATGTAGCATCATGAGGAAGACAAGGAAGGAAGGAAGTGGGTCCCCTGGGCCCAGGAAGAATCTGAAGTGCAAACTGCAGCACACAGAGAGAGTAAAAACAAAAACTTCAACAAAGAACAAGGTGGTAGCTGGTGGCGCCTTCTCCCTGAGACAGGACTCACTGTGTGAGAAGGGCTCTTCGAACCTGGGGATGAATGGTCACAGTGATGGTGATGGCTGGTGACCCCAACCTTAGAGGCCTCTGCAGAGAGACGCAGCAGTGGAGGGGAGCAGTGGATGTGGAGGACTGCACTGGCTGGTGGAGAGTGCAGAGGACTTAGTCCTCCCATGGGGACAGCAATTAACCAGGAGCAATTTTGGAGATAGGCTGGATAAGCCCAGAACCCAGAACTTCTGCTGGCATCCTCTAGCAGCTCCTAACTGGTTGCAAACCCATGGAAATTGCTTGGACTGCTGCAAGCCCAGTGAGTCTGGTCTTGGGGCAGGCCTGCTGAGGTTTTCCACTACTCTACCATAAAGCAACTGCTTGCTTGCTGGGATAGACTGGCATGATTCAGGACTCTATCTCTATACGTTGTCTACTAGTGAAACCAGAGAGAATCCTGGAAATGGAATATTTCTCATATTTTATTTTTCTTTCTTTCTTTCTTTCTTTTTCTTTTTCTTTTTTCTTTTTTCTTTTGTTTGCTTTGTCTTCTTTTCTCTTTCATTGTTATACATGAGTGTGAAAATGGTTCCTAACCACCTTGTGGGTATGGTTCTGTTCTGTACTTTCTTTTATCTCTTCCACCTCTCTTTTCCTTGAGTCTTCTACACCAGTTTCCCGAAGTTGGCATGATCCCCCTTTGTCCTCCAACCTTCCTTGTAATCTGTTTCTGTTCTTCCACTTTTCTATTTTCCCTTAATCTATTTTAAATTTTAACTCTGAAGGCAAAATTGACACATTATGAACCTATATATAGTAGGTGATTATCTGGTTTGTTTTACATTTTGTTATATAATCATAAATCTAGTTCATGCAGTTAAAAGTTGCAAATTAAGGGTTTGCTCAGTTTGTTGTTTTCTAGGTTGTGTTTGATGCTATTGGTACCACTATAGGCAAAATTGGCATATTTGTTCTAAATAGCTGTTGGTTCTGATAATTCATGACTGAGATTAACTGTCACAGAGAATATAGTGGCACAATGCCAAAGAACCAGGAACTAGGCCAAAAAACCAACAACTTCTCATCTCCAACAAACTGAAGAGGTAAGATCTTCCAACAGACTCAAAACCCAAAAATTGGCTACACTGGGAAGATACCTCAGATAAGTAATCATCATCTAAGGGTCATAAATACCACCAATAAAGCAACACACCATATGCAGCTTACAAGCATCACCCCAGGAATTAAACAAAAAAAGGGGGGGAATAAAATGAGAAGACACATAAGTAAAATGCAACCTTAGACATCCAGTTCACCAAAGGCAAGTCCAGGGATTCAATGAGGTGGGGCAATTCAAAAGCCCCCTCCAGGTCTTTCTGAAGTGGAAACAGCAAAGCAATTGAATGAGACTCTGGAAAAACTGAAATCAGAAATAATCTCTCAGATAATTACAGAGATTACCAAAATACACACCATGCTTAGTGTAGATAATGACAAAAAAATAGATGACCTTAAGGAAATAATGGAAGTTCAGCATGGGAAAGAATGGAATCCATAAAGCAGATTCAAGAAGATATCCCGGAAAACAAAAACTCTACTGAAAATATTTGAAGTAGATTAGGCTAACGTGAGGACAGGATCTCAGATATTAAAAACAGGCTTGCAGTTAGCGATGAGGAAAACAAACATTTCTCAAAAATAGCAAGAGATCATGAGAAATCAATCCAGAAACTGCTAGATGAGATGAAGAAGAGTAATTTAAGATTAATTGGAGTCAATGACATTAAAAAACTGTTCACAGACATCATGGCAGAAAACTTTCCTGGTGGAGAAAAAGAATTTGACATGCAGATAAACAAGGCATATAGCACTCCAATTATCAATGATCAAAAAAAAAAATAAAATTAAAAAAAAAAAAAACTACAGCCAGGCATATCATAGTCAAAATTCCAGAAATTCAACACAACAATAGAATCCTAAAAACTGTTAGAGGAAAGAAACAAATCACCTATAAAGAAAATCCCATCAGAATTACAGCCAACTTAGCACAAACCCTCAAGTCAAGGAAAGCTTGGAGGGAAGTACTCTAAGTTCTAAAGGAAAATAACTTTCAACCTAGATTAATGTACCCCACAAAACTATCTTTCAAAACTGATGGAGAAATAAGATACTTCTATGACAAAGAACATCTGAGGAAATTTATGACCACCTAACCAGCAATCCAAAATATTCCAAAAGACATTCTAGAAAAAGGTAATAAGGACTACAGCTCCATGAACTCAAACAAAAGGAATCCACCAGGGAAGGCAAACAATTAGGGGAGAGAAAAAAGGGGCTGGGAGAGTGAACAACAGGAAAATAACATGACAAAGATAAGTCAATACATATCAGTTTTAATCATCAATGTTAATGGTCTCAATTCACCAACCGAAAGATACGGACTGGCAGAATGGATCAAAAAGCAAGATCCAACTATATGCTGCATACAAGAAACACATTTAATTCAAAAAGAAATTCATAGACAGAAAGTCAAAGGATGGAAATCAATACTCTATGTGACAGGAACCCAGAAAAAAGCATGGGTAGCTGTTATACTTGCAGAAAAAGTGAATTTCAAACCAAGACTGATTAAGAGAGATAAAGAACGTTGCTACATTTTTATAAAGGGAACAATTCAAGAGGAAGAGATAACAATCATAAATATATATGCAACAAATACCAGTGTACCCAACTATATAAAACAATTACTAATGGATATGAAAAATAAAATAAGCCCTAATACAATTGTATTGGGATACCTCAATACTTCACTGTCACAAAAAGATCAACTAGACAAAAAATCAATAATGAAATAATAGAACTAAATCAAACTTTAGAACAACTAGACCTAGTAGATGTCTATAGAGTGTTCTACCCCACAAGATCAGAATACACATTCTTCTCAGCTGCACACAGGACATTCTCCACAACAGAGCATATACTGGCTCATAGAACATGCTAAAGTAAATGCAAAGGAATCTAAATTATCCCATGCATACTATCAGACTACAGTGCAATGCAACTGGAAATCCATGCCAAAAGAAACCACGAGAACTTCATAAACACACAAACATTAAATAGCATGCTACTGAACAACCAATGGGTCACAGATAAAATTAAAGAAGAAATTAGACAGTTTTGACAGTTGAATGATAACAACAATGCAACATACCAGAACATATGGGACACAGTGAAAGCAGTCTCAAAGGGAAATTCATGGCAATAAACATCCATACCAGGAAAACAGAGCAAGCACATATAGACAACTTAATGTTAACAGAGCCAAGGACAAACATCATATGATTATCTCAATAGATGCAGAAAAAGCTTTTGTCAAAGTTCAGCACCCATTCATGATAAAAACTCTACAGAAAATTGGAATAGATGGTCTTTATCTCAATCCTATAAAAGTCATCTATGACAAACCTACAGCCAAGATCATACTAAATGGACAAAAACTGAAAGCTTTCACTCTAAAATTGGGAGCAAGACAAGGATGCCCACTGTCTCCACTCTTATTCAACACAGTCCTGGAAGCTTTAGCTGGAGCAATTAAACAAGAGAGAAAAACAAAAGCAATGAAGATAGGAAAGGAAGAAGCTAAACTATTGTTATTTGCAGATGACATGATATTCTACTCAGAAGACCCCAAAAACTCCACCAAAAGACTTCTAGATTTAATACAAATTCAGCAACATAGCTGGTTACAAAGTCCACACTCAAAAATCAGTAGCCTTCCTGTACATGAATAACAAACTCACTGAGAGAGAAGTCAGGGAAACAATACCCTTTACAATAGCATCCAAAAAATGAAACCCCTAGGAATCAATCTAACAAAGGATGTGAAAGACCTCTACATTGAAAACTACAGTAGTCTAAAAAAGAAGATTGAAGAGGATTTTGGAAAATGGAGAAATATCCTGTGCTCTTGGGTAGGAAGAACTAATATAGTGAAAATGGCCATACTTCTAAAACTGTTATACAGATTCGATGCAATACCTATTACAATTCCAATAACTTATCTCACAGAATTAGAGAAAACAATCCTAAAATCATCTGGAACCAAAAGAGATGTAGAATAGCAAATGCAGTCCTGGCCAACAAAGATAAGAGAGGGGTCATCAAAATTCCTGACTTGAAATTATATTATAAAGCTACTGTGATAAAAACAGTGTCATACTGGCAAAAACAAAACAAAGCAAAACAAAAAATGAAAACAAAACCAAAAACAGACCCAAAGATCAATGGAACAGATTAGAAGATGCTGAAACAACTCCAGACACACTAAGCCACCTTATCCTTGACAAAAGTGCAAAACACATTCACTGGAAGAAAGACAGCCTCTTTAATAAATGGTGCTGGAAAAACTGGCTCTACACATGCAGGAGATTAAAACTGGACTCAGATCTTTCACCATGCAGTAAACTAAATTCAGAATGGATCAAAGATCTAAATACTAAAACAAACAATAAATCTACTGGAAGATAAAGTAGGTAAAACTCTTGAAGACATAGCTGTTGGTAAAAACTGCAGGAACAAAACCCCAATTGCACCGGAACTATCACAAAGCATCAACAACTGGGATCTCATCTTATTAAAGAGCTTTTGCACAGCAAGAGAAACCACCAACAGAGTGAACTGACAACCCACAAAGTGGGAGAAAATATTTCCCAGCTGTTACTCAGACAAAGGATTACTATCGAGAACATATAAAGAACTAAAAAAAAAAATCAGTCCTCTCAGACTGAAAGACCCAATCTAAAATGGGCATCTGAGAAGAATACACACTTCTCAGATGAAGAACTACAAACAACAAATAAATATATGAAAAAATGTTCAACATCACTGGTCATTCGAGAGATGCAAATTAAAACAAACCTGATATTCCACCTCACCCCAGAAAGAATGGCTGGTATCAAGAAATTAACCAAAAACAAATGCTGAAGTGGCTGTGGGGGATAAAAAAAACCCTCCTCCACTGTTGGTGAGAGTGTAGACTGGTGCAACCACTGTGGAAATCAGTGTGGAGATTCTTCAAAAACCTTGGACTAGATGTCCCATTCAACTCAGCTATTCCCTTTCTGGGTATCTTCTCATAAGAATTAAAAACATCTTAACACAGCGATACATGTGCAGCCATGTTTATGCAGCACAGTTTTTAATAGCCAGATCTTAGAAACAACTTAAATACCCATCGACTGAGGAATGGATAAAAAAGAAGTGGTATTTTTATTCAATGGAGTACTATTCAGCCATAAAGAAGGGAAAGCTTGAAACTTTTATAGGTAAATGGATGCAACTTGAGAACATACTCAGTAGTGAAATAAATCAGACACACGTGTAAACATCATATTGCTTCATTAGTGTGAAAAGCTGAAAATAAACGTATGTATATAAAAAATAGTTAAGATAGTTATACTACTGATTTCTCTGAGTTCTCTGAAGAGAAAGATTAGTGCTGGTATTGTTCAAACAATTGAATGCAGATGTCTTGTTCTCTGGGTGAATGATTTGGGGACGACAGTGTGCCATGTACCTACCATTGTTGCCCCCTGATTGACATGTTTTAAAATTTTATTGTAGTTTTCTCCTCCTCCTCCTCCTTCTTCTTTGCTTTCATCCTTGAAATAAAATGGATTTGGAAAAAAAATACAAAATTCCTTTCATTGTCATCTGCTTCTTTATAATGTTCCTCAGCATTAACATGGTTAAACACAAAGAATGAAATAGAACTTACGTGTACGCATACTCATTCATGTGTGACTGAACTTGCTTTAAAAACAAAGCAGTTCTATTCACTTTACAAAAAGATAGATTCTTAATAAAATTTCACTTTTATGTTTAATAATTACAGTTGGTCAAAAAATTACAGTGTAGTTCCAGCTAAATATTTTTTAACCTTAGGACAGGAAGTATTTTTAGTTTCAACTTGTTTATATATTGTTGCTTGCATTGTTTGTTGTTTACATTAGTTTTGTTGTATCAAAGAATGACAGTAATTTTTTAAAATGAGCTTTAAGCATTCAGATATATATGAGACTTTTCCTGAGACTGAGATTAAGGGAAGCAGACTAACTAACCTGGCAGAAGAAATTTCAAGGCAGTCTAATGTTGGGGCAGTGGAATGGCTAATGTTGGGGGCTTTTAGCCATAGTGATGTTGCAAATCATGAGCACAGAGCCCAGCAAGATGATTTAAAATTTTGTGAGTTTGGCCAGAAAGGAAGTTGCAGTAAAGCTGTGGACTGCAAAGACAGAGCTGAGGAGATCTCCACTGCTGAGAAAGAACAGGAGAATAGAAAAGATGGCCTGTGGGCATCACAAGCAGCAGCAAGTCCTAACCCTCTGCAGTCTCAAAACTGCAAAACTGATAGATTTTGCTTTACAAAAAAGGTTGCAGAACACCATATTCCAGAATGGTGGCAACCACACTATGTTTCAGAATGGTGGCTATGGCTATGCCAGGTTCCAAAATGGTGGTGGCCACAGCAGGTTCCAGAATGGCAGTGGCATAGACAATTTCTTCCTAAAAATCAGGTTCAGGGTGTCCAGTGATCCTGGCACTTGACCCTTATAGCCATGAGAGAAGAAAGCCTGGTTATTGCTCCAGTTGGCAGCAGACTTGTGGCACTGGTTTTAGGTGCATGCAGAATGCAAGAGTTCTGAGGTTAAAGTGACTTCCACCCAGATTTTAGAAGGCGGCCTGGGAGCCAGGCAGTATGCCCCTGAGAGGGCAGTGTGTGAAGCTGTGAGTGTGAAGCCAAAGGTTCAGTGGAAAACCCAGAAGCTTGGAAAAGCCAAGAACATGGATCATCCAAGGAAAGCTGAAAGAATTGAGCAGAGTGGGCCTAAGAGAAAAGCACTGGGAACTACAACCACCAGAAGTGCTATAGGGGTGGAGTCACACAAACCTCTTGGAGTTCACAATTTATCACAAATTGCTTCAGTTGTTCCACATGGAACTATAGGACTTAATGTTTACCCTGCTGGATTTTGGACTTGTTTTGGTCCCAATTCTTTGAATCCCGCTGTTTGCACCTTTTGGAGTGGTAAAGTTTATCTTGTGCCATTGCATGTTGGAAGTGTTTAGCTTTCTTTTGATTTGTACAGGAGCTCACAGATAAGAGTTTGCTTTAGATCTGGGACTTGGACTTTTCAGCAATACTGAAACTCTTAGGACTTTGGCAACTCTTGGAAATGGGGTAAACGCATTTTGCATAAAGGATGTGCATGAGTCTTTCAGCAGCCAGGGGCAGAATGCTATGGTTTGTGTCCAGATGTGCCCCCAAAGCCTTATTCAGTCATGCAGTTGGGCTTCTAGAGTTTGTGACTGATTCCTGGCCCAATGCTGGGACTAGGAGTGTGAGTGCTACACCTGCCATGGCACGGGTAGCCTGGACACAATATAAGGGAGGGAAAGAGGCTTGCTCTCATGCACCTCTCTTTTTGCTCTTGTTGCTTCTGTTGTTTTCCATTGATATATAATCAGGAGTACAGTTCTTTTGGTGAAATTGAATGAAATGAGTCAGAAGTAAAAAAGGAATAGTGTAAAATAATTTCTTGATACAGTTTTTTTAACGATGATGGTAGATACAAAATAGCCATTTGCATACATTTTAAGAAATGATATAAATATGTTTTTAAAAACCATTTGTCTTGGTTACTTTTTTCTGGCTGCTGAGAGAAAACACCTGATGCCCAAAATTAGTGAAGGAGAGGTTTATTTCTTACAGTTTTTGGAGGTTTCAATCCATACTCAGGTGGTTCCATGGCAGTGTGGCATGGTGGGGGTGGGCAGCCATTCATGGCAGCCACAAAACAGCAAGGTGTGAACCAGCAAGAGAGAGAAACATGCATTCTTCCTGCCCTTACACTGTATGTTGGCTCCACCCATGGGTGGGTGCCACCAATCCCAGCGCCAGACAATAAACCAATCACAAATGCCAGACTCAACCCTGACCATGATTACATGAGGCTTAAGTGGAGGCCATCCGAACACACTATAACATTCCACCCCTGGCCCCTCAAAGACTCATGTACATCCTTAATACAAAATATATTTAGTCCATCTCTAAGAGTCGCCAAAGTCCTAAGAGTTTCAGCATTGCTGAAAAGTCCAAGTCCCAAATCTCCTCTGAGATCTATGGCAAACTCTTTACTGTAACCCCCTGTATAAATGAAAACAAGTTAAACATTTCCAGTACGTAAAGGCACAAGATAAACATTACCATTCCAAAAGTTACGAACAGGGGCACACAAAGCACTGGAAACAAAGCAAGTCCAAAATCCAGCAGGGTGAACATTAAGTCCTATAGTTGCAGGTCCAGAATCTGAAATAATCTGTGGCAAATTGTGAGCTCCAAAGGGCTTGAGTGACTCCACCCCCATGGCACTTTCAGGGGTTTTAGCCCCTATAGCTTCTCTCTTAGGACCATTCTGCTCAATTCTTTCAGCTTTTCTTGGATGATTCATGTTCCTGGCTTTTCCAAACTTCTGGGTTTTCCATTTTTTTTTCCATTTTTCCTTGGCTTCACCCTTACATCTTTACATATTGCCCTCTGAAGTTGGGGTGGAAGCTGCCTTAACCTCAGAACCAGAACATTTTCCTTGCATTAAAACCAGTGTGTGTGGATGCTGCCAAGGTCTGCTGCCAGCTGGAGGAGTGGCCAAGCTTTTCTCTCTCTTGACTGTAGGGGTCGAGTACCTGAACTGCTGAGCTCTTTGAATCTGATTATGAGGAACAGATTTTCTATGCCACTGCCATTCTGGAACTTTCTGTGGTCTCTGTTGCCACTCTACAGTGTGGCATTCTGCAGCTTTCTCCTCTGAGCAAAATCTTTTACCTTTGTGGTTTTGAGGCTGCAAAAGGTGGAGACCCACTTTTTCCCAGGATGCCCCCAGGGCATCTTTTTTATTTCTCCATTCCTTCTTAGCAATTTAGGTCTCAGCTCTATCTTTACAGTCCACAACTTCCTGGCCAAACTCACAATGTTTTAAATCATCATGCTGGGCTCTTTGCTCTTGATTCGCAACATAAATCTGGCTAAAATCTCCCAACAATAGCCACGCTACTGCCTCAACATTCAACTGCCTTGAAATTTCTTTTGTCAGATTAATCAGTTCATCATCCCTAATCTCAGTCTCAGGTAAAGTCTCTGGGTATGAGCAAAATACAGACAAACTTTCCACCAAGTCATAATGCACTTCATGTGGAGTCCAACAACCAATGTGGTCCTTATTCCCAGCAGAAACCTCCCAAATCTAGTCTTTACCAGCAGGTTTTTTTTTTTTATCAGCCTTCTGGTCTTCTGAGCTCTGACCAGAATCTCCCATACAGAACAGCCTAAGCTGTTCCAGAGCCAATCTTTCAGGTGACATCTCCGAATTTTTCCAAACTCTTCCCACGAGCCATTTCCAAAGGCTCTTGAACCACATAGTCAGGTATAGTTACAGCAAAGACCCCACTCCTTTGGTACCAAATTTTGTCTTGATTACTTTTTTCTTGTTGCTGGGACAAAATACCTGACACACAAAATTAGGAAAGGAAAGGTTTATTTCTTACAGTTCTTGGACATTTCAGTCCATACTCAACTGGCTCCAAGGCAGTATGGCATGGCCGAGGGGGGGGGCAGCTGTTCATGAGCAAAACAGCAAGGCACAAACTGGTAAGAGAGAGAAACATGCCTTCTTCCCACTTTTACACTGTATGTCAGCTCCACACCTGGACCAGTGCCACACTCACACCACCAATCCCAGAGCCAGACAACAAACCAATCACTAACACCAGACTCAGCCCCATCCATGATTACATGAGGCATAAGTGGGGGCCATCTGAGCACACTATAACACCATTTTAACCAGTATTTATGATGTTTTGTATTTAGCTGAAAATCCTTTTAAACAACATAAAACTGATAAGGCTTAAGGTAGCTTTTCAAAAAACTTTTAAGGTATACACGAACAAATAATATTAATATTGCTTTAGAGACCATCTGGACCGGTTCTTTTTGGAAATGAAAAGCCTATCTATCAGCATCTAGGTGTCTTTTCCAAGCTCACGAAGTAACCACAGGAACCAGATCTTGTGCTTCTGCATCCTGCTTTAGGTAGCAGATCCTACCCAGGTAGCATGAAGGATGGGGTGAGTCCCAAAGGGCTTTGGCAGAAACAACTGAGTCACAAAAAGTGAAAGAAACCCTAGTGCAACGCACTTGGCAGTGGAGAAGGATCCCAGACCATGAATGCTCTTTCCCACATTCAGAGCTTCTATGGGCTTTTGATGACCCTTTAGAAACTCTTGGAGCATAATAGAGACTCCCACAAACACACCCCTCACTTTTTACTGCAAATTCTTACTTTAGTGTGATAATAGCTGGCTGTGATCTCAATATCCTTCCCTGATGGACACAGGAAGCAATGTTTGTTTTTATCCACTAGATACATTAAAAGGCATCGTGAGTGCATGTGTGCAAAAGTGTCAAATCAGAATTTACACTCACATGACGTTCCATCCAACAGATGTTTACCTGAGCATCACAGAGGGTACAATTATACACTATTCTAGGATTTGTTTTTTTAAAAAGTTTTCTTTTGATTTTTCTGATAGAAATAGCCTGATTTATTACAATGGCACATGAAAAATCAGATTTGCAAGTTTTGGAGGAGGTAAAAAAGGAATCATCCAGTTATTCATGCATGGATGATGAAGATGATCCATTATGGTAAAATATATGTTTTCATAACAGAAGAGTGGTGTGATGGATGAGGAGGAGGAGAAGCAGGATGATGGTGATGATGTGATGATGATGGTCATGTGAGCCAAAGTTCCTGTGACAGTGAAGTGGAGCAAGAATGAACTGATGTAGACACAGGAAATGCAGACCTCCTTGATTTAGATGATGAAGAAAAGAGCAACGTGAGTACATATTTGACTTGTCAAAATATTGCAAAATCACCACACAACCAAATGGAATGATCCAATGATAGAACTAGGTCTGAAAATATAGTGAGGGTGTTGGCAGGGGTGAAACATATTGGACAGAATGCCAGCACTGCCATTCAGTGTTGGAAATTGTAACAGATGAAAGACTATGGGATGCTGTGCAATACACAAAAGCTGAAATACAAGTAAAACATTCTATATACACCAATAGCCAAATTAAGAATGTATTTATTATGATGCCTCGCTAGCTGAACTGAAAGTATTCACAGGTTTGCTGTACTTAGTAGGGATTTCTCATGGTAATTGCAGGAATGTAAAAGACTTATGGAAGAGCATGAGTCAAAATATGGCATAAAAATTTATGCCTTTCCAGATGAAAAGACTTACTATGCTCCCAATTTAGACATTTATTCTGGAACTCAGCCATCAGGTTCTTATTCATATAGTAATAAACCAAATGTTGTTGTGAACAGATTTGTTGCTCTCATCTCCCAAACTAATTAGAATGTGACTTTTGACAATTGTTTACCAGTTTCCAATTGATTAACAGAGCACAAATTGACCAGTGCAAGAATTGCATGCAGAAATTCCAATTAAAATTCTGCAACTTCGAAGTAGAGAATTGTATACTACAATCTTTGAATTTTCAAAAGATGTACACTGGCCTCATATATAGCAAAGAGAAACAAACTGGTCCTGCTGATGTCAACATTGCACCATGATGGAAATACTCACAGGGAGACCTCAATAAAACGGAAGCCTGAGAAGGAAGCTTTCTACAACAAAACCAAAGGTAGAGTAAATGTTGATGAGTTACGCACCAACTATGATGTCACTCTAAACACAAAGCATTGGCCAATGGTTGTATTTTACTCAATCCTAAACATGTTTGGCATAAATAGCTTGATAGTTTCCAAAGAAAATAGCAAATAGAAACTGCCATGGAGAAATTTTCTTAGAGGATGGGGACTGGAACACATAAAAGATCATTTACAGCAGAGGAAAAACAAATTGTTTCTTGCCCAGGGAACTGTGCAAAAAAATTGAGGACCACATGGTGAGCTGACAGGTGAACAGGCAGGCGCAGCATCCCAAAGATCTACTTTGACAACAGGAAAACCGAAAAGATGTCAACTGTGACCTACAAGAAAGGACAGGAAAGCAAAACATACAGTGCAAGCAATACTTGTGTATGGAACTCGCAATTTTCATGTGTGTAGACTGCCTTGGGTGTGAAAGCTGGAGCAAAGATTCTTTCTGTGATAGACTTTTGTTTGTGTTTACACTGTAGCTCATACAGGTTTTTATTTCTGATGTTCTCTCTTAGGTTTTGTAAGTGAGCACACAGATGATACGAAAATGTTGTCAATTCTAAGTACCCTTTACACATTTGATATTTTATTGACATCTCATTTTCTTTTGTTATGATAACTGAAGTAAAGATTTTTTTCATAGCATGTTACTGGTATTTTCATTGTAGTTTATATAGGAATTTTTTCTGATGTTATCTTTTAATTTTGATAAGCAAGTACACAACTGATGTGAAAATGTTGATGTTTATTCTGAATGCACAGTACATATTAAGAATTTAATGCTTTATCTTATTGATATTTTATATTCTTGTTAACTGCACATTGCATAATATATTGAAAACCTCTTGACAAAACAGCAAGACCAGTCACATATCGGGTATGTCCTACAATAATGCCAGAAAACAAAACATACGTGCTGTCAGTGTAACTGATGTGTGTGCACAGAGTGTGCTGCTGTCATGTGTGAAGACTGCATTAGGTGTGATAATTGAAGTAAAGATCACTTTTTTTGTAGAGTGCTATTGGTATTTTCGTTGCAGTTCATATAGGAACTTATTTCTGTTGTTCTTTTTTAGACTTTGTACACTAAAAACCAGTCAATGTTGAAATTTTTAATGCTTTTTTGTAAACAATAGATACTAAAAATGCAACACATTGTTTTTCCTGTCAAGCACTCACTATTTAATATAATAAAATTTATAAAATTAAAGTTAATAATTCATCAATAGAAATACTCTAAAAAATAAACATGAATGTGACACACCCATAGTTATGCTGCTTTATGACAAAAAGTGTTAGGCTCCAATTAAGACCACGCTTCAGTTCCTTCCTGTCTTTTCCGCCCAGCACTCCTGTGAAATGCTTGCTTTCCTGTGCCTGTCAGCCGCCCCTCTTGGAACTGCCTTATTCCCACAATCTCCAGTGCCTGAGGAGAGCAGAGTGCCCAAGACCAGCACTTGGTACTTCCTTAACTCTGCCTTGACAGTTTACATTTCAGCTTTCTCTTTTCTCAGCCTACACCTGCTTTCTGGCTTTGCTCCAACTCATTCAGCTTCAGTGTAAGTGAATATATTTTATTTTCTAAATTAGCATGCATTAGAAAGATAAAAGAGTGCTACTAATAATCATGTCTGGAAAACAGATGGAAACCACAACCATTCTGGGATTTGTAGTCTCCTTAGCTATGGGGCTGCTGGTAAGAAAGGGAGGGAGGATAAAACTGCTCAAATGTTGGATTAGATAGGGGTTACAGTAGCAGATAAATCAGGGAGATCTGGCTGGAAATGGCTTCTATTACTGTAAGACCCAAAGGAGAGGGGAATTGCACTGGCAATGAATGTTGGGTGGCTTTTGTCCAATACTCTGGGACTGCCAACACTGTCATGTGTGAAGCCAGCACCTATCTACTTAATGTGATGTGGGAATACTAAAAATCCAGAAAGGAGTGTGTATAAAATGCATGTATTTCTGATAACTTCCACCATACCTGATAGTTCCCAAATTAAAGTTACTGCTTAGGCCTTCTGCAACTGGTGCATTTTACCCGGGCGTGTAACTTGGTGGGAATATCATAGACCCATCCTTCTTTTCCTTGCAGAGAAGTAACTTGAGAACATGGGTCGCTGCATGGGTAAGTTTCCTACCGGTGACCAGAGATGACATAGGTAAAGATTTTGAATGAAGGTACTGAGCCAAGCTTGTTGGGAGGAGGAGACCCTGTAGTTCACAGCTTTTGAGCAGTCACTCCATGTACTGTGTTCATATCTGCAAGCCCATTTTGCCCTTCCCATAGCCATTTAGGTGGGCATGGGTTGAGATGGAAGAAATAAAGTCAGGTAGAAATGAAACAAGGAAGATCATAACTAAAGATTACATTTTTAAGAAGATTACAATTTCTGAGACACAGTTGAAGTTACCCCAGGCAAT